>JAAAYG020001943.1:0-27008 GCA_009936455.2 Tomocerus minor
ATGTGTGTACAGTAGCTTTACGTTTTAAGTTTTAGTCCCAGTAAATATCTCTTGAAAAAATTTTCTAAAAAAGTATTTTAAATTAATTAAAAAATTTTGGTGAAAATTTAGCAAAGAAAATACATAGTTCCAAAGCGAATTTTATTCCCAATGATCACAATTAAATATTTTAGAATTTATTTATTTCCTGAGGGTATGTTCATGAGATAATACGGTATTTTGTTTTCTTATCCACGAGTTCTTCCTAGACTTTTAGCAACACGCAAGTATTTGCAGACTGTATTCATTCTTTTCAGTTTTATCCGATAAGTCTATATCGAAATGTAGTCAAGAAGGATTGTAGCTTTTCACTTGTGACAATAGAGCATGCTATTACGTGTGTACTATGCGGCCGTAGATTATTGATATAGCAATGTTTGGTGTATATAGAGGAAGTGTATTTCTTGTTGAAGCGTTTGCTCGTATTACTCGTATGTATTAAGCATGCAGAAAAGTCTTTAGTACTGCTTCTTAAGAAAATATAATCGGAGCTGGAGTCAGACGCCTCTGTGTACAAAAGTACAATATGCCGCAGTAGAAGAATTTCTTGGTGGTAAGAGTCAGTCTGAAGAAGAGGCGAGATTCGGGTCGGAGTTTCCATGTGCCATGCCAGGCGACTGAGGGAGAAACCAGTGCAGTGTGTCTGTTTCGGCTAAAAACGATGGCTGTAGCCGAGGAAAGTGGAGAAGGAAGAGAAGATGGTGTATAAATAGGAATCTGTCTGTCTGTAGTATGGTAATATGTAGGAGTGCTTATATATGTCTGTGATTGCATGTATATACCTAATATCAATTCTGTTTGCCAAAAGACTTTCTCCGAGTTGTCGACTCAAAAAACGAAGGAGTCGACAACCCAACAATAAGAAGCCCAAAGTTGGGATGAGAAGAATAGTCAAATAATAGTCAAGCCATGTATGGCAAAGTAAGTAACACTAAACAGTGGATATGCTATTCATTTCATATCTACTGAATCTCAGTCACTCCTTTCCGCGTTTTCTCCTGGATATTGTGATATACACACAGAATTGCTTTCTCTGAAACATTTTCTTCCACATTAAGTTACATTAAAGTACATTGCATTACAGTCCACTATGTAATTGCACCATACTTTTGCTTCTGGAGTTTTTTTTATTCCTCTCTATAGATATAGACAGAGTGAAACATGAAATAACACGATATCTCCCAACTATATTACATCCACTCTAATTCTGTAAGCACATGCTTAGCTGCTATGCTATATTTTTTCTGGTGCAGATTGCGGAATACGATTTTGCTGTCTAGCTCATTCAAAATATAGCAATAATCTTATTATTTTTAAGCACCAGCCCTACGCTTTCTCTATTTCCTATAAACGCTATAACATTTTCTCTGTAATATTTGAGCAAAAACATACATACATACTTAATAAATAACTGTTGAACTTATCTGATGATTTTTTGTGGTTTTTCTGCAGATATTTAATATTAGAGCACGTGTCTGGTGGTGAGCTATTTGACTATTTGGTAAAGAAAGGACGACTCACGCCTAAAGAAGCTCGTCGCTTTTTCAGACAAATTATTTCTGCTCTTGATTTCTGTCACAGTCATTCCATATGGTAAGTTGCACTGATTATATGACATCTCTCTCTCTCTCGCTTTTATATTCTTCTGCGTAGTTTCTAACTTTCTGGCATACATATTGACTGTCTCTAGTTGGCTCTTGTACGGCTTTTTATAAATTCCTCTGCGTTATTCTCCTATTCTCTTCTCATCACTCATGAATTAGATTACTGAGAAATGAATAATAGACAGATTCGAATTTTCTATTTCTATTTATGGCGTATGTTGTAAATATTAATGAGGATGCAAAGTCCTTTTATTAAATTTGTGCTGAAGACACGCTCAGTAGTAGTAACCCATTTAGGGACATAGATGCCAAAAATTTGACACGATTAAAGCATTTAAAACTTTATTCCATGAAAAATTGTGTTCTTGAATTTGAAAATAATATTTTGATGAAAATAGAATTAATGCAATGCTAGAAATTTCTGATTGGCTAAAGTGGGAATTTATTTTTAATAGCCATCGAGATTTAAAGCCTGAAAATCTGCTGCTGGATGAGAAAAACAACATCAAGGTAGCGGATTTTGGTATGGCTTCACTTCAACCGGAGGGAAGTATGCTGGAGACGAGCTGTGGCTCTCCTCATTACGCCTGTCCTGAAGTTATCAGGGTAAGTAATGATTTCCGAAATAATATTACATTGTGATAAACACCCCGTCAACGAGAACTGCCTGAAATGGAGTAGTTAGTTCAGTTTGACTTTGGATTTGCAGATTGGATTTTTAGGTATTTGAGGTAGAGAAGCAAAAACAGTTCAATTGGAATCGAGTGCGAATAAGTTGTACAATATTTATCTTGAAGAAAACTGTTTTACAGTATTATTCCGCTCTATTTATTAGTTCGCACGAGGTCTGTAGTGTGTCTAGAGGCAACATTTGAGTCTCTCTTTTAATCCTAAACTAATGAATTAATTTGATTGCACACACTTATAAATGTGTACATTATTAATGAAGTATGAGGAGAGGGAAATGGCGCGCAGTTGATGAAACCAAGAGGATTATTGTAGGTCCTCTTTATCTGTTTGCTAAATGTGTAGGTAGTGAAAGAGAACATTCTGTAAATATAGAATGATGTCGGTTATCAGGAAAATTCATCGGAGGAGAACTGCATTTGGGCGAGGGAAGGAGTCAAGTCAAACTAAATATCCAATAATACTTGTGATGAGTTAAAACATCTGGGAGGAGAAGATAGGAAGAGAGCCTTCATTTTCCCATTTCTTGTCTTGTCATTTGGTAATGAAGCAGGAGTGAAGTAAAAGGATAATAAAAGGGAAAGTCTTGGCTAGAAATCTATCCTCCTCCTAAAACACTCAACGTATCTAACCTCAAACCTTCTTAATGTTCTCTTCGGTTTTCTACACGCGTCTCATTTTGCAAACCCTGTCTCTTCCCCTGCTTCTTCTTCTCTGACTGAAAAATATTCCAGTGCCATTCTCGCTATATCTCATAAATACTGAATAGATTTAAGTAGAAAATAAGAGAGCGAGAACTAGATCATTATGTTTGAAGAGACGTCCCTCCCTTCTGTCCCAGAAATCCCCAACCGTTTATTTTCAACTCCTTTCAAGCCTCATTATAAATATAACTTTGAATAAATAAATTCTATAGGCAGCTCTAGATTCTAATTCTGCTTTAGGTAAGTAGTGTTCTCATAGATTAGTCTCTAGTACTTATAGAATCCGTCTAAAAGCAATATCCCCAACAGTGACAAAATGAGAGTAAATCTACTTTCTATCCTTTTCTCATTAGTCCTGCATTGTTTCATTGGGACTTGGGGATATATCCGAGAAAATCAAGTGGTTTTCTTAAGGACAGACACTAAAATGTTTCTATATTTTTCTTAGCAGTACTACAGAAAGTGCTTTCCCTACTGATACAACAAACTTTGTCAAATGAGTTCAGCAAAATATATTCCTAACATTCCTGATTTGACTTTGCTATGATTTTTATTACACAGTTAGAAAGTGACTAGACACGTTTTTAGGATTCTTTTTAGTATATAGCTAGAAAAGGGTAGCTATTAGTGAGATTGAGATTATTGGCTAACCCTTTGCATAGCACACTATATAGATAATGTAGAGCATTTTGTTTTATAGATACTAATCTGTTGTCCATCTACAGGGATGTGAGTAAAAATGCCAACAGTGCTAATAGAAGTGCAAATTAATAGTTGGAAGTTGTAGAAAAAGGAGAAAAAGGTTTAGAAAGCTAGTTTGCACAGCGCGAGAGAAAGTTAGGTAGGTGTGTTGTCTTGTGTGCATGGAGAATTAGATGAATTTTCTAGAAGAATCTGAGCTAGGATTGTATATTTTTGTGCCGAGAGTCGTCAAAGTCTAGTCTAACGCCCACTGTGCACTGTTTGTGCCAAATAAAAACTGTCTTTCCCGTCTTCATCCTCGAAACTTTTCGGATGAATCGAGTCGAATGGCAAAATTTCTTGTGTGCAACGATGCCGAGGTTAAGTTCGTAATGTGCATGTTGAGTGGAAAAATTTGAGGGAAATTCTTTGCAAAGTTTCAGCTAGTATTTATTACAGTGCTAAGGCATAGTTAGCTCTAAGTATTCATAATGCATACGCATACACGTCCATAGAGTGAAACAGAGATGCACGCTAGACTAACATGTAATCTTGCTAAGTAATATAAACTGTTTGATGTAACAATGCGGGATATCTCTATGAAAATGCACTTCAAGCCTCCTCTCCCTCTCCATGACACAGAGACAGTTTTGTTTTTTGCTGAGAATTCAATTCTCTCTTTTCTTTCCGACCAGTTCAAATATGAGCCTCATTTTTCCATCCTTTTACTTATGCACTGCTGATATAGACTTTCGACTTTTCCTATTATATGTCAGTGGACTATGAAAAAAGGTTGCGAGAAAAATGAAATATGTGAGACCTTGAATGTTGAAGAGAAAGGAAAAAAGTCTGAAGCAAGGTTACCTAGTTTGCTTTCTCTGAAAAACTACTCATGTCCTATCAACTTGAATAGTTGCTTACTTAATCATGAATCAGGGCTCTTACACTATAATCTTCATCATTAGTATATTGTGTTTCTACGACTAATAACAGAGCCTCACTCGAATCCCGCTTCTAATGCTAAATTACATTATAGCAGTGATTTTGAATGAATAGTTAACTATATTGTATTTGTGACGAGAGGCGAGAGAGGAGAAAGGAGAAAGTTCTGTTTTATGGATGTGAGACGAGGAGAAAGGAAAAGTAGGCTTTTTGCTCCCAGAGGTTGACAGTGCGGCTATAGATAATAAATAGAAAAGCGGCTGGTTGTGAATGGAGGGAGGTGGAGCGAGAATTTGTCAAAAGGCAGTTGGGTGCTTCAAGTTGATATCCTCACAGCTAAGTAGCTAAGCTAAGCTCATTTTCCATGTAATTTTGTTGACACGCAGGGAGAAAAATATGATGGGAAAAAGGCTGATGTGTGGTCTTGTGGAGTGATTTTGTATGCTTTACTGGTGGGGGCTTTGCCCTTCGATGATGACAATCTGCGACAACTACTGGAGAAAGTCAAACGTGGCGTGTTTCACATCCCACACTTTGTCCCGCCCGACTGCCAAAATTTGCTCAGGGGAATGATCGAAGTCTGTCCTGATAAACGACTCACGGTAAGCCCATACTAACTCTTTACTTTTCTTACCATTCTGCTAATACCACTACTAACTAACTACTTAGCTACTAGAAATTATAATCGAAGACTACTATCAAAAAAAAACTTTTCTCCAACCACTCATAACATTTATATCGTACATTAGCGTCCCGAATACCAAAAATCACTCTCTAATAATGTAATAAATAGCCAACGGTGATTATGAAAGTAGAGAAATGCTCCAACGAAGAAAAATCCTTACAATTTGACATTTATAAATATTTGCAAGGCGCTACTTGCTACTAAATGTAGTCAACGTCAAAAGGATCACTAATAACTTTTTTGTAGAATAACGATTTTTCTAAAATTTGTGTTAATGGATCAAGAATGATTAGATGCAGGTATAATACAGCTACTTTTTGCTATTGGTAAGTAATGTAGTAATATTACAAAGAATAATTATATACTGGAAATATAAATCCGTTCGAGAAACATAAAAACAGAACTGTTGGTTGTAGCCTTCTAAAGTACCTGTTTCAGTAAGTAAAATGTTTTTGCAATAAAGGTTGCCATCAGAAAGCACTATAGAAAATTCTGAATTTCTGAGACTAAGATCATGAATCATGAGTTTTGAGTAGAGATTAGATGTAGTGGTGCCGAAAAACCTGCAACATTGCGCTTTAGAAGTCTTAACACACCTTTTTGCAGCTTTCTATTCATTTAGTAATGTAGTTCGTACGGGAGTGCGTGTAAGGCTGTTGGATTTAACAGTTGAACCGAAAGAGGATCTTAGGAGCTATGGAATAGAAAGAGCTCTCCCTGGGATTCAATTTTTTATTGCCCAAACTGCACTCACTGGCCTCATCCACCACAATGACTTCTGGTGCATTATTTTGTAGAAAAATGATGGATTGCTAAATCAACAAAGACTGTCGATAATATATCACAAACAATTTTGTTGATAGAACCTCATCACTTCAGAATGTTTGCCATTTCCGCAAATAAACGACGTCGATAAAGTTTGTTGACTGGGAAGTGGATGAAGTATTCTGTTAGTCCTTTTTGCTGTCTACAGACACACTGTACACGATCTTGTCTTGACAAAAAACTCCAACTTAGCTATATCATTCGAGGGAAACTATCAACTTCCACACAATGCTAATCTAGATTGACTCGTGTTAACATTCTCCTCTTCCTACCCTCCCAACTCCAAACTTACACAAAGACAACATTTAATTGAGCTGTGAATGCCATGGGCAAACTACTCTGATTTCTATCTGCAGCTACTGCTAAAAATTGACTTACGATCCCTCATGCCGTAATACATACTTTTCAAATGGATGGTCAGATATGAACACACAGCAGAGCAACATCAAAGGGACCTTTTGATCTTAAAAGAATATCCATTGGCTACACGTCCAATTTCGAGGCCTCTTCTCATCCTTGATCCATTTGTAATTTTTACTGTTAAAAATTTATTTATTAAATATTTTTTATTTCATTGTACTTCATATTACACACAGAAGTAGTTTTCGTTGTGACCTTGAAAATAATCCACAGTAAAGATTAAAAAGGAAAATATTTTATTTTATGCTAATTTATGTTTATCTATGAAACTTTAACTATAAAAAATTATCCGTCCCACAAATACCTTCGGAAATTTGAAAAGTAGCTTTAATTTTCATCTTTCTCTAATGCTGGTTAAATCTGGAAATGAATATGTTTGCATAAAAGTTAACTGTTGAGTCTTTAATGATGCCTGAGAAAGATTGCGAACTATAGCATTCAAAGTTGTAACTATGAAATCTTGTGCGAAAGAGTTATTATAGTTTATGCAGGAAGGATAAAATATGAAATCTGTTCCAGATGAATATAATCATGGTGTCTAATAATAACTTTATTGATTAGGTTTCTGTGAGATTCCGTAGGCTAAATGAATTTAGGGACGTCTAAAGGAAATGAATGCAAAATGTAAACACCTACTAATGGTTAGAGAATCAGTGGCGTGAGTCTCTGGGATTTTAACCTGTTAATGCATTTTGTGGTATAAATTATATTTTGTTAGTAAAATTTGGATTAATTCCAGCATGTTGGGAATATGAAAAGCTCCTGGATGGTCGTCTATGTCAGAGTGTAATAAAAGGAAATTCGGAGCTGGAAAATGTTTGTCAATGAGAATTTTAGTTGTCCGAGCCTATTTATTTTTAGAGGGTATTATCATATTATTTTTGGTTGTGTAGGTTGATACGTGGTGGCCGGGATATGGTAGCTAGTTTTGCAGAGGATATTTAGTTATGTTAGATAGATAGATTGTCTATCTATAGCTTGGCATAATAGAGCCAGGGAGACATTATATGTTTTTTGCAAAGTTGGCAACTTTCCCGTTCGCGTCGAGCATGAGGCAATTTTGTCCGCTGCTAAGTATGAGGGCATTTCCGCCCGTAACTAATGTAAGATGAACTGTTTTGGGTTCCACTACTTGTACAAACTTATTGTTCTGTGTCTTCGGCCACTAGAGCCTCGACATTACATATCCTCATCTGCTCCTCGCAACAACCAACGCAACGCTCACATCTGATATGCAGTCAAAAAGGGAATCCACTGCACTGCTCCTTCATCTCCATCTGGCAAATACCACAAATATCTAAACAATATCTCATATAACATCCTAGCAGTGCTAATCGCATGTAAGGAGAAAGTATGGGATAAGCAAAGTCGACTTTCACTTGATATGTGAATAAGTACTTTCTCCATTGTCTGGATATTAGATGATTGCATCTGTAGTCAGCCCTCCTCCTCCTACTCCACTCCTTCACTTTCCTAACGAAATAAGCTCTATGGTTAGTCTGACTGACGATGAGTTCAGTTCGTGGACTGCGGGATCCTCACACAGACAGAACCCGAATCCTACTCTCTATCAGACGTATATCCATTGTGGATGGAGCTAGGAACATGTTCAGTGACGCTGCCCCACTGGCACCGTTATACTTCAGTCTTGTGACTTGTTTGCTTTGGCACAGCCTTCTTATTTATATTGAGAGAGCTCCTGCCTTGGCATGGCCTGGCACAGACACATACATTCCGCCACTTTTCCCACTATCCACAATCCCTTAATACTCCTTTTTGATTCCCCACTAAAAATCTCACCGACTTTCACCATCCAATTCCACATTCATTATAGCCAACCATGTTTTATCTCCCATAACAAGAGGTCTGCTTCAAAAACTAGCCATACTTAGGTCTAGGACTTTGGCCTCTATCTCCAATACTTAGGCTTCTTCCAAACCGTGTAGAATAGCCAATTTTAAAATGCCCCAGTCGATGTCCTTCAAAACATGTAAAAATAAAATTGAATATGCCGTACGCATAACAGATAAAAAAGATGGCCAGAGTTAATTATGAAGATAATTTTCTCTAGTGTCCCAGTTACTTCTTTGGGAATAACGAAATAATGCTGTAATGCTTTAATTAAGAATTTATGTTGGATGGAAATGAATTTTGCCTAAAACCTGCAGAGGTGCTGCGTTATTTTTTTTGCTGTAAGAACGTAGGGATTATTTGATTTGGAGGTTTTTATGGTTTTGTGAGTTGTGTTGGCGCTCGACAATCGACAACTGTCTGTGAAATACGCTAATGTGTACACTAGAGTTTTACGTTGACTATTAGCAATGGTTGAAGTGGAATGATTTGTTCGCACGTTATATCATTTGCTATGTAAAGAAAAATGTAGGGAAAGTATGTGAGGAGGGGGAATCTATAGTTTAGCAATTTCTTGTGTGCCTTAATGCATTCTCCATCCTCTGCTTTCTCCTTTTGTCCTTCGTCTGTTTTACAGTTGTATTTGTGGAGTTCTGTTCAACTCTCTCTCTCGCCTTCAGCTACTGGCTCATTCTGTCGGAGTCTCCTTTGGTTTTTGTCATGTTCATGAGCTTGAGGCCAAGCTTTCTTTCCTCTACTTCCTTTGAATTTCCTCGAGTAGGGAAACCTTAAAGTACCTATGCACATACATTTAAGATGTCCCTGCTCTGTATGAGTACTTACAGAGACGGGGTTCAATATAATCCTAACTTCTGTGTCCTCACAATACTATCTCCTACTTATTCCCCTCTCTCGCTCTCTTTGGCCTACATGGACTTTGTTGCTCGAGTTTTTGGATTTACAAGTACTGATCTAAAGCCCTGCCTCCTCCTTACTCTTATAACTTTGAACTAACTACTGAGCATGCACGCTCTACATCTATAGACACATAAAATGCATTCACATTTATTAACTATACATATCTCTGCTATCACCTATAAAAATAGCAAGACTTTCCTTTGGCTTCCGTCCAGCCTTCTATATATTTCCATTTGATATTGTACAAAACCTCTTTACATGCATGGCGAGACTATATCTATGCCAAAGAATTACCAAAGTACTACAATACATTTACAACTTTTCAGTTTCTTTTGCTATTCGCAATATATTATCTATATAATCTCGACTTCCCTCAAGAAACTAACGAGCGATCTGTACTAAAATCCCAAACTACAATATTGCATTTTAGATTAAATACGTTCACATCCACGGAAATAATTCTCAACTGGCTACCAACTATTTAGCAACATATCTGACTCCATTAGTCCTCTTTCTAAAGTGCTGACAATGGTATTTCAATAATTATGGAGCCAGTATCTATGCAAATACAGATACCACAAAATAGAATCTCCACTTGAAAACTTTACTTGCTAGCACATGTAAATCGCAAAGGAAGTCATGCTACAGCTATAACGTACATAAACTTTTCCGTAACTACAAATTATATAATATCCGTTTATATCTCCTGTGCAGTTATAGTTTAAGCTCTTTTCAATTTCACCACTAGCATGTACTTGTACGGGTCTACGTCTTACTTAGCATTCCATATATTTATTAGTACCTGTCTATATATTTATTAGTACTTTACAGTATAGTCAAGGGTCAGTTCAACATTATTATGCAAGTCGTAACATATAACGTAGAAATTTCAAAAATAATACATGAGTAGGTTTTTTATAGAACTAGATTTGTATTGACTGCAACTATGATTCCTATTTTATATGTACCTGTATTTTATATGTAACAAAATTTGGAACTTAAGTATGCAATTCAAAATCAGTGTATAGATATTCAAGTGTAAGTACCTATCATATAAAAATTAAAAAAAAAGTTCCTTCCTTTATTTCAATAGCATGTTGTCTGCTGTTGAATGGTTGCAAAAATTTTGGCTGTAGCCGTTGTAAAAGCTTAAATTGGAAAAGATATTGCAAAATAGGTATGGACGTTAATCGATTGTAACTTTAGTATCCCCTACTACCTGGAATATAGCTCAAGACATATTGTTGTCACTTTGTGAGGAGATAAACCTATTAGTTGAGAAAAATTTAATTGAGTAAGTATAAAGACGTCATGAGAATTCTACATAATTGTGAACCTACATACTACGTAGTAGACTAAATCCAGGAGTAATTATAGATTCTGTAGTTGTAGTTACTGTACTAGAATGCCTGTAAATGTATTGAGGTCAATGAGATACATGATATTTGTATTGACTCGTGTAGCTGGAGCTTGTTAAGGAAATCCGGTGGAAATATAACGACTATTATTTTTTGTTTTCCATCTTGCTTTCTCTATTAGCAATGAAGAGTATGGATTGGGATTCGTCTAACAACTACATTAATTTCCTTGCTTATGACCTCCATTTGTACAAATAGTATAGGAAACCTCCAGATTTTACTTATTGCTTGCTTAATGAAACATTGTTTCAACGTCTAAGGACGGTAATACTATTATTATGTTATTGCCAGAGTAATTCTGCTCCCTTAGCAATTCAATTACTAGTCTGATCACCGAAATATAATTTGTATTCCTTGCTACTCCGTGGAGCAAAAGAACGGATTTCTCCTCTGGTCACAATGCAATGCAGTGGAGAGACAGAGAGAGAGAGAAAAATCGATTTGTACTAGTGTATACATGCGTTTTAATATGAATGACATTTAATCTCTTTCCAACATAAGTCAAAGTCACACATATCTACAAATACGTAGCTACAAACATTTATCGATTCCTATTTAAGAAAAGAAAATTCTCTTGTGTGCCAATTTTCCTAGGCTGTCCCTTTGCTCCAACACATTAATTCTTTGTTTGACCTTAGTTTTCCAACTGAATTTTTGTACACCGTGCAGTTGACACTACGTATACGTACTTTCATTCTTTTCTCTTCGGTTAACTGGGAATACATGTCACAAGGGACTTAGGTATTCCGTTTCTGTTTTCGTTTAGCTGTAAATTCCTTCGGTGTAGAATTTCTAATATTAAATTACAACCTTGACTCCCATTTTTGAGAGGCTACTCGGGGCACACACACTGAGAAATATTATTGAGCCTACTGCTACTCAACTTTGATTATCATGTAGGATGGAAAATGCATTAGAACTTTCAATTTATTGACTACCAACCATATTGAATTGAAAATTTTTATTGAAAAACTTTGAATAAAAGGCACAGCAGGAGCTTGTGATGGAATTTGCTTGCCTGGATATAATGAGAATTCATTGTTATGCGTCGAAGGCCCACGCAGAACATATTGTCTACGGTGCTCAGTACAAGTAAACTATCGCAATACACCAGCCATCCTAAATAACTCGCAACCAGTACTAACTCATAAGTATACAAGGAAACACTATAGTTTACTAGTGCTATTGCTATTCCCAGTGACTCAGCAAAGTATCCACCCTTTACGTTTGGTTACTTCGTCTTCCTCGTCCATCATTCTCGAGAAATAGCTTACCAAAGGATTAAGCTTGTATATTATTAGCTATTCCATGGATATTTGTATATAGGTAGTCAATGTTGAATTTTAGATATTCGGATTTTCTATGTGCCTCTTGTTCGCAATGCATGAAATAGTGTCAGCCAGCAGAAATCATTCTCCGGGCAGTTTATCTGGAGACGCACAAATGCTGATTGACAATCGAAATGATGAAATTAATTTCTATAAATAACTGTACATAGGCGATAATTAGAAGTTCAATAAAACAGACAATGCAATTGATTTTGAATACTACACTAGTATATTTTTCCCGGGAATTTCAAATTTAAATTTTAGTGAACAATAAAAGGAGTTTCTGTAAGGAAATTACGATTGCGTTCGGCTATTAATGCGTTACTTAGTAACAAGGTGCAGATACGGTATTATTTACGTATGAAACATAATTAATTGCGTTAAAAATTGAATTGCAACTTTTTTGAAGACTTGTTTCACCCCAGATAAACGTAGGGTAAAAACTATGTCCAAGTTGTGAGCTATTTGATCGATTTAAACTAAAATCGGACGATAGGTATGATGGTATGAAATAAATTTGGAATGCCTCTCAAAGTTTTGCTGAATGTCATTGAGTTAAAGAAAATAGTTGTTAAATTGTAATGACGGCATTTTTATTGGATGTATTGCCAACCTAACACTTCATCTTTTCATTACATGGTGGTTCTAGATTACATTATTTAAATGAAATCTTCACACGACTTCCTTGATATGAAATTGCACCACAGAAATGTTATTATACAGTTGGTATTCGGAATTGATTTCTAATTTCCTTTTGTCTCGTTTCGGTTCAATAACCCTAAAAAAGCGTCAGGATTTTAGGGGAAGTTAGAAAATTTCATTAAAGTAATAAGAACTGGATCTTTTTCCTCACTTCCTTATCTATTTAGTGGGAAGAACTCATGAACTTTCTCTTTGAAAGAAAATAGTATTCAGCAAAAGGATAAGGAAAAGCTTAAGAACTCGAGCAGATTCAAAGCGATCCTAAATAGAGTTTAATTTATTTTTCTTTGATGCTCTTCCTAAGTATTTTTGATACTTTAAATCTGAAAACTAGAGTCTTTAGACTGCAGTATTTCTAAGTTAAGTTTAATTTCATGGGCACATACACTGCTGTATCTGTATCTACCGACCATTATTTCCCTTAAAATATTGTACTACTATGGCCCAAATAAGATGCCATGGTTCGATTAAGTCAATAGTCATAGAAATGACAGGCTGAAACAATATATTCAATATGAACATCCTTAAATCCCACTTTGATTTTACGTGAGGAAGAAGAGGTCAATGACGAGTAAATAAGCATTTAAGAAGGTGGTCTGGTTATATATAGGAGCAAGAGGAACGATGAACGATTACTAAATTTTTCGAAAACTTCGTAAAGCGAATAAGAGTAATCAAATGAATTAGCAGAAAATGTAGCCATTTTGGTTGTAAAAGGTTCTGCAATAATCTTACAAATCCACATATTCCAATCAAACTTTTCTATTTAATTATACCGATTTTCTAATTAATGTTCCATTGATTTGCAATAAGATGTGTATCTGTTTTGAAATGGTATAAAAATCGGAATTTTAACACTTTGGGGTTGGCCTGCTTTGATTTTGCGCTTTTACATAAATTGAATGGAGAAATAGAAATCGAAGCTTGGATTGAGATATTTTTGGCTCTCCAAATTGTGTACTTCGGGGTGTTGAATAACTTTTATGGCAATCTTGAGTTTTAATAAATGAAGTTTCGGGAGAAGCTATACTGCTTGCCATACAAAATAATATATTTACGATAGGTAGATTATATTAAATTCTACGACATTTATTATGAGTTCACTGTGTGAGTAAGTCTAGGGAATCGGATGTATTAAAGGCATATCCGGTGACAAAGATTATTTTGCGTTATTATCTTTAAACAGACACGATACGTAAAATGCCGTGGGGAGATATAATGTAAACATTGTAGTAAGTCTAATGCAGATTTAAACAAGATCATTCCATGTAAGGGCACATATTATCACAAGGCGCAGAGTTACATGATGATCGTTCACTAATTTGACGCGCTTTTATATATTTCCTCCTAGAAATTCAATATACAAAATAGCCACACAAGGAATCCAATACTTTTGCCACTCAAAGTTAATTTATAGTTACACTGCTCATGAATTGTGGCCTATCTCCCTTCCCTGTGCGTTTACTTTTGTTATTTGAGTGTCTACCATATTCGTTGAATTTATTCACCGGACTAATTACCAGTTATGTATATCAAAATGTTACTATAACTTCACTGGTGTATTTTCAAATGAAGGTATTGCTTACGTTTTAAACGTGACCAAGCAAGGATCGTAAATAACTCCGTTTTGCCATATATTCCTCAATTGGATTACAGAATTTATATCCCATGTACATATATTTATTATGCAGTAGTTGATAGCAAGTTATAAAATTGCATAAAATACTGTTGAAACTCATCTTAATATCTTTAATGACAGCAGAGGCCGAAGATTCAATTTATAATAGTTGAGTGATAAGGAACAAGTGAATGTTTAAATAGTTTGTGCAATCACTGTCAGAAATGGTGTATAGTATGATAAACGAATAGCACTTTTTGAAAATGGGTTATATTTTTGACATGCAACTAATGTAGCTACTCTGGTAGCATATTAGTTACAGTAGTGCCTATGGTAAATAGTGCATACTGAGTAAACATTGAAAATAATGACTATAATTAAGCCTTTGATCAAACAAAAACACACAAATGTAGTTCATTTTCAAAGAACGAGTTTTGCCACTGTCAAATCAGTCTGTGGATAGTATTTGATCATTGACTCCCACTCTAATTCTCTTATTTGCGATGCTGATGATCACTAATTTAGTCAGTTATGCTTGTGACACTCTTTGTGAAAAATAAAACAAGTCTGTTTCATTGCACAGTTAGACAAATTCTGAAAGCTCCTGGTGGAATAATTGCCTATCCCTATTCATAAAATAATTGGCCTGTGTTGAGAATTGAGACGAAGCCGAAAATGTTGTTGGTACTTAAGGAGCAGTTGACATGATTTGCAGCCCTTATTCAAGGAGAACATCTTAATGTAGATCAATGAAGTAAACATATTTGAAATCTGCTCATAATTTTCAAAGACCAAGGATTCCAACATTTTCAAAAATAAAAGTTTGCATAAGAAAAAATTAGGGTTTTTTGGATTGGGGGGAATTCATTGAAAAAATTGTAGTTCGATTTTTATCGCATATTTAGAAAGATAAAGTTGCGGAAGTTCAAAACCTGTGACCTAGAGAGCTTTTTCCTCTTTTTATTGATTTTTGAAGCTTTGTACGTTTCCCCAAACTGTCGGAATCTGGGCTGGAAAATTTTACATTTTAAATTAGAATCAATGCCACGGGGCAAAGGGACATATAGTTTTCTTATGGGAAAAAAAATTCTTGTCGCAAGGTATAATATCTCACATAATCCGGACATCAAGTACTTCTTAATAGATAGAGAAATGCATTCATAGGACACTAAATTCTACAAGGTATGTGTTGTGTAAGAGAATAAAAACTACTGCGCACTTCGTTCAACTTTGGTAAATTGTTTTTCTGCTACTCTGACACTACACAATGACTCCATTCACACTTATGTCATGTCACTTAATGTCTCCAATTACGTTGTGTAAGTTGGGGCAACAACAGGATGTTTCCTTCCTTGCTTTGTCATACGATGCAAAGAATCGTTCCTAATCAGTTACGAGGGATTGTGTCACCCTTCGTTATCCTTCATTCGCATATCATAAAAGGACGCAACAAACCAACTCTTCTTCATTCATTCTTTTTCATGAATTCAAGCTCTCTATTGCTAACTTTAAATTCCAGTGATAAATCCCATTCACAATTTCCCAGAAGTGAAAGAAGGTTTTCTATTGGAATCCAAAAGAAAGTCTTGTCATTCACATCCACTCAGTTGCTCATTTTAAATTAATATCCCTGCAATTCATATCCCATTGTCACAAAGGGCAAGTAATCTCGCATTTTGACGGAAATTAAAAATTCTTGTCATCAATACAATGAAAGAACATATATGTCAACATAGCACTCTGAGAAATATTTATAGACAAATAACATTAAACATAAATTTTCTGTTTGATAAAAAAACAATTCACAATTGCACCCAAAAAATTCATTTGGTTTTTTTAAATTACTGTTTGGCAATATACTTTTGTGTGTGGCTGTATTTAGCCTTTTAATTTTGCTCGAACAAATTGGTTGAATTATAAACAACGTTTAGCAGTAATCAAAGCAGCGACACGATATGTGGATAAGGAAAATCCCGGATTTGCCTTTACATGAGAATTATATTTACTTAGTCATTTGCCTTTATTAATGAATTCAGTATTGATTCTGTCTTTACTTAAATGGTGGATGATGCATTTTAAAAGTAGACGTTAAATGATCGTAGTCTTCTTTTATTCGGAAATCCAAACGACATAATTGCTTGCAGAAGAAATGTCCTGTACTTTATAGTAGTTAATAGGAAATAGTGGGTACCTGATAGCTAGACTTTATTTCTACGTTAGGGAGTTACTGTACTTAATGTGTCTTACAAGGATATCATTGAGACTGAAAGCATTTACCTATCAGTTCTGCTCTATGCTACATTTCCACAGACATACAGGGACATCAATGGCAACAAAATACCTCAACAACTTCCTTTTGCATTAGTACGAGTGTCTTCTTTATGATGCTTTGAGTGTTTCTCAACTGGAGACAATTTTCTCAAACTAATTGCAAATGACTCTTTATGGTCGAGGCACTAAATAAGCTCCACTTCCAATCGGTCATTGACTTCTCATTACAAGCCAGAGCTTATTTCTACGAGCGGACGTAATGTACAATTTTAATGGGTCATGACATTTTTATTATTCAACTTCCTGCTTCAATCCAACTGAGAAAATTTCAAATATCCATCAAAAAGGCTCGCTAAGTAAAGGATGAATTCCAAAAGTTTTCCAACTACTACTAGAACATAAAACAGGAGTAAGATACTATTTCTTTCATTGTTTGATGTCATTCGTCAAATAAAAAAATCTTATAACATATTAAGAAGCAAATAATAAACAAATATGAAAAATGTGTGGTCTGCATTGCAGTTAGAAAAAAATTGGACTGTGCCACGTTGTCTACAAATATAAATGTGTTCAAGTCATAAGTCATGATAATTAAATCACCTACTAGCAGTTGGTAATAATATTTCCTTTAATTAATTTTAAATGAATGGCATAGTATTTCAGGCAGTTGGTGAACTACTTTTCACTGTAGCAGGCGCAGCCAACAAGCCATAATATATGATAGGAGTGGGATGCTGTTGTGTATGTGAAAGTGCTCTGCCTAGGCACGGAAGAAAAGGAATCAGCGGACTGCAAGCAATTCTGGAGCAGTCTTCCAGTTATTGTGTTACTTTGTATTGTGGCTCCTAGCTCATTTCTCTAAAACAGTAGTGATGTCTTTCCATGTGGCCCAGTGACTGGATGTATTTGTATCTGTCGGCTCTTGCCCTAATGTAACTTACTGCAGTCAGCAAAACCGTAAACGGTTTATTTGCCAGCGAACACATAATATGATAATTTAATCTAATAGAAAGACTCATCGTCACGGTCCCTTCCTTCCTTTTTGGCTATTGAAATACAGAGCAAGAATAAATTCCATTTATATTCAAGGCTTTATTGTGTTGTTTTGCAATAAATATCTATTATATCCCTACTATACTTACGTACCGACTTGCAGTTACTCTGCCCTTTTCATCTTTTTAAGGTAAGTCCAAACTCAAAGTATGAAAAGGCTTTCTTTCTCCTCTTACTATTTTCCTTCAACATAAACAATAGCAACCCTTCCTTCTGCTCTCGTTAATCATTAAAATAAAACCATTGATTTGTGAACCATGGGAAAAGATCTATTATACTTTAGAAAACTAATTTCAAATTCGGCTTAAATATATAATTTTAAAAGTAAACTAGGTACTACAGAGATGTATGCCCTTTTTTTTATTTAGTAAATGCATGTACGTCCGAAAACTAGTTCTTTACTTCAGAGAATAGTATACAAAGAATTTTAGTACGTGGCTTATAAAAATATAGTATTTTTGGAAGGTACACAACTGAAAATAAAATAAAAAAAGAAGAGAAAACATTTAGGGGAGATATGTCGAAATAACCGAAATACCTAATTTTTCATTCACCTACCCTCCTTCCAAAAAACCACAATGTTTTCTAGTACATTATTAATTAACGCTTGAAAAGGTTATGGCCTTATGTGCGAAAAACATGGGCTGACTTCAAAAATGTGTACCCCATGACTATACTAAAAACCTTTTACCTTCAATCCAGATTTTGCAAAGCTGCAAGTTCCCTTAAGATTTTTGGAAATAGTGTTCAAAAAACAATTCCAAGGGTATAACGCTCATAATAAAATAATAAGTAAAGAAATCGATTTTGAAATGTAAAACACCGAAGGAAATTCTATAGGTGTATAAGAAGGTATAGGACTGTTGAATACGACATTAAATATATGTATAATATTGCATACCATAGTTTGTTAAACTTGAAACGCCTTTACTGCTGCTTTCGTCCTTAGTAACTCTACTGCTCTTTTAAACGTTCCGTTTATACTAAAAAATATTAAAAAGTAACTACAAGTAAATTAAAATGAATTATAAAATTAAAAATAATGCTTTTAAGTATAGCAATCAATAAACGTCAAGCATTGTATCTTTGCTATTTTTATAATTTAAACAGTGCACTTTGTATTATTTCTTAGAAATGCAAGGGTTGTAATGTATAGTAATAACCGCACATTAAGCATGAATTCATTACGAAAAGCAATCCATGCGAATTCCCTGAAAAGCAATGCATCATTACTCATTACTATTGTTATCCATTACATAAGTAGTTTACAATTATAATGATTTTAATATAGACTTATTTCTGCAATTTTTGGAGTATATTGAGAAAACACTATAAAATTCATGATAGGAGTAGCATTTGAGGTTAAATAGATAAATAATTTTGAATTGTTTGTTAAATAAAGGCAGTTCCTTGCTATGAGCTATAGACAAGCTGGAAGTCGTTTTCGTTATTAAGCGTTCATAAATTTTCTGGATTGCTATAAGCCATTGTACATTTAAAGTAATAATATATGTAGGGTAAATCTGAATTTATATGGCATAGCCAGTTGTTTTATTGCCAAATATTGCGTCCCTGTTTTATTCATTGTCATTTTAAGGGTGGATATATATGATGTGGTGATTGGTCGTCTGTTTCGGACTGCTAGCATGCTGCGGTGAATGTGTTCCATGATGTTTCTTGTATTATCTTGTTTTATTGGCTGAGGGTTTATTACAATAACTTCTGTCAGTTCCTTGGCTTCGTTTTGCTTTTCATTAGGCGTATGACCTCAGTAGCTGCTTGGCAAGTCTTTCTGTCTGTCCATAGTTCAGATCCAATCCAATTGATCCCAATTGAGTGGCTAATAATTTGAGTATGTGCATTTAGTTGGTAGTAAAATTATCCATTAGAGCACGAGTGTTTCCTTTCTTCAGTGACATACCCAATTTCCCAACTCGTGCAGTGGCTGGAGCCAGGAAGAGATAGTCACTGATGGAGTTGTGTTCCAGGTGCGCCTATTAAGAGAAAACATCAGGTTACTATGTAACCAAACACTCAATTTGAAATTCCCAGCAGAAACCGTGAGACACATTAAAGGTTTCTACTTAATTAGGTCAAATCTCATTTTCAATTCTCTTTGCATTCTGTCGGCGTATCTGTTATGAATGCATTTCATCTTCTTCCATCTTCCACTCTCTTTCAACCAGGCAACAGAGCCGGCATCCTACATAAACAAAAGAGCCCAAATGAAAGCGTCGGCGGCATTGGGCGTAATTCTAATATCCAGAGTAATGGGAGCACTTAAATCACACTACCATCCTTCTTTCTCCACTACGTTCACGTATTTTATTTCGAATTCTAACTGTGTCCTTATCTAAAGTGTTTTCTCTGCATAAGCAATCTCTCCCTTCTTTGCATTGGCAGTGGGACATCCAAATGAATCAATAATAAATAATTATTTAGTAAGGGAAACTAAAATGTTAATGTTTGAGTTGGATGTTAGTGGAGATCAAGAAAACTTATTATAGCCTCTATGAAAAACCCACATTGAAAAAAAACATTGTAGATCACACATGTGGCTGTGTCTAAAAAACCATATTGTTAGAATAATTACATTTGTAGGCTTAGATATCTATTCTGTGTATATTTAGGAAGACTACACATTTACATGTTTACTAATTCATCAGCAAAATAGCTTCTCGCATAATTACCCTTATAGAAATATTCCACTATTTCCCATTACAAGTTGCAACTAGATTTAGTGAGAAAATTTAGTAAATTTTTGGTGGGATTCGAGTTGGCAACAGCCGTACTCAGAAAATTACTAGGAAATTAGTAGTATGATTGTACTCGGTAATAGCTAGAAATGAATATGGTGTCAATATAGTCGCATATTCTAATGAAAATTCAGTGGCCAAGTGGTAAAATTTAGTCGGAGGACAAATCAGGCCATTTCTATTTGCTTTTGCAATTGACAGCAATTCAAGTTATTTGTTAAACACAATTTTAGTTTTACCTGGAAATGGTTTCCAAATCTGCAACAATAATAATTCCGTAAGGTTACCTAGCAATTGGGTAATAATAGCTGAACTAAAATACGACGAAAATGTTTCGACACTTACTCAGTAATCCAGTAGAGTGGCTTTGGCTATTTTTATGGCACTCACATGGTGAAACATTATATTGTTTGTACATCCGCCTTAATAAATTACTTTCCATGAGTTTGTGATGCATGTGAGTCCAAATATATATTTAAAGTACAAATGCAAAATATTACAAAGGTAAAAGAACGCGTTGGCTTGGGGCATTGGAGTGACTGCTACAATTTGAAAAGGTTAAGTGAAATATTTTTAAGTGCTGCTGCACTTATTCTGTTAAAAAAGAGCTCTATTACATATTATTCTAACGGACTTGGTTTAGAGAGAGTAATAGTAATAATGACTGTCTGAGTCCAGTCTGCACTGCAAACTGTTGAGAGAGCATTGGTCTATAGCTTCTTATATCCGTCATTGTTTTCTATATTTGTTGGTGTGATAGGTTTTAAGCTGTAGCTGATTTGGAGAAAGGGAGTGGTTGATAATCACAGAGCAGAAGATAAAGAAAGGCTTGATGGTCTTGTCTGTAGTGAAAGGAGGGTGAAAGGAGGAAGTGAAAGAAAAGGAAAGGACGCGTAATGTTAAGTAAGAATTGAAAATTGTAGAAAGGATGAAAATGGGAAATGCTACATGGAGAGCTGAAGGGAAAGTTTCTCTTGACATTTTTATTCATTTCCAGCAGACCAGTGCCGCAAACAAAACTTGAAATCCGGAAAAGCCAAGCGAGTCAAAGTCAAGTTAAGTCAAGCCAGAGCAGTTTACGTATTGTTAGTTAGCTCACTCAAGCCAAATAATAGAGATTACAGTGTGTGCTGAAGGAGAGTCTGCTGCAAACTCTCTTCTATACAATTCCTCGAAATTATAAGGGGCTTTCAGTTGTTACATAAAATATATCCGCTATAGAAAGTAGTTACCTACGGCTGTGTTTTGTGGCACGGAGGGATAACAATGATGTTAGTCTTGGATGCAGGATGAATGCCACGACTGAAAGCTTTTTATGCTTATGTGGAAAATTTTTACAGAGATTTAATAGATGTAAGTAGCCAGAGTCAGGCTTAATACTCTCGTAACATTAAGAGAACTGCTCTGGCGGCAGTGGTCGAATGATTTTTAAGTGGATGACAATGTTTCTCCTCTCTATGTACTCATCTCTGTTTTTGTCTCTGTATTGACCGAATTAAAACTCGCAAGTTTAAAGGAGCCCTTCCCCTTTACTTACATGCGAGAGAAAGTTACATCCCGGAGACTTTCTTCGGCTTATGTTATCATGTGGACAGCTCGCAGAATTTACTTCACTTCCCCTATTCCTTCCTATAAGCAGCACTTCCTATAGCTACACTTATAGGTGAGTTGTATTTTCGTGCCTTGCTTAGAACTCCCACTCGTTCAACTCAAGTCAACCCTTGTTGGCATTTATCTGATGCTCTGTGGCTCTCCTTTCTCTTCGCCTGCACATTTCTCTCTGCTCACTGTCCGGACTTGACCTGAGACTCTTTCTCCTCACACAACACTCAACTCCGACTGGGAATTACATACGAACTGTCTCTATAGAGCACACACAGCTATGCCACATGTACGTAGGTATGTACATCTCCACCGCTTTCATCTGCTCCATTTGGACTTGCCGAGTAAACAGGCAGAGGCCGAGGAGTAAACCGGCCGGAGCCACTCTCATTTCCTACCAAGCAACCACTACCAGCGAAAAAGAACAGGAGGTGGACATCGGGATCTTGTAAATCAAGCTTTTGCCTTGCCCAGCCATTAAGGACCATTAAATATAAGAAGAATGAAATGTTATGTCTCTCCCTATATCTAAGTCGATTTCAAAAAGAGATTCCGATTCTCTCCTTGCGTCATTCACCGAGAAGAGTCCATATGCCCCGTCCGCCGCCTCCTTTTCTTTTTTCCATCACCACCAACTACTTTAAGGAAATAAGTTATTATTAGTTATAAATATAGAACAACATTATACACTGTTGCACATAAATGTACCTTTCAGAGATATAATCGGCTCTCATCGCCTAAATTCCTTGTTTGCCCTCACTAACGCCTACTCGTCGTTGCGAAAACATCAAAGAACGATTACTTTCACCACAACCTTCAAAATTCAATCAATTTTTAAATCTGCAGCACTTACTCCATATCCGTCCATATGACTAATCTATCGATCTTTTTGCAAGTCCAGTTATAGCTGCATATCCCATTAATACATTTTATAAAGTAAAAATAGAATAAACCTTTATTTTGAATGCTTACCGTTGAATCTATTATATTTTAATAGCTTCTGCTAAAGGATTTAGATACAAAGCTCCAATTATATATCAGGTTGACATTTAATTCACTTTTGCATATAATTACTACGAAATTTAATTTCTATTAGTAATATATACCTAACTGTGTGGTCCTAGATTAGGAAGCGATGCCGAAGTTTGAAGTCTGTGGTTAGTTTCCAACTAATCGTAAGTTAAGCAGGAATAGAATTTCCCTTAGGATTTGAGTAATTCTTTTGTGGGCTAGGGAAATTTATTAGCCTCAACTTCTGCATTCAACGTTTCGATTTCGGTGTATCTACATACTTGCGTCTGTTTCTGTTCTGCTCACGCTCACGCATCCGACTTATCTCTTGTAAACATTACTGGAAGCAATTACACAATCTACGCGAATCTAGATGCTATAAGGGGCTAATACATAAATACCTATCACTAATGTCTTTTACTATTTATATGGTAGCAGGAGTGGAGTCATCTGAAAGCAAAGTTATATATTCAAGAAGATATATCTGTTATATATGTAATCACGTGTCTATGGTATATTCCACACATATAAACATAACACTCATTATACGAAAATAAATTTAAGTGTTTATTACTATTGTTGTTTGGGAGGGGATGGAATAATTACTCTGAATCTAATTGTAAATCTAACTCAACAAAGATTACCTTAATGCAATTATAAATGCGAGAAGTCATTCACTTTCTACTGTCCCATAACCTTACTAATTAATTCGGAGTAATTAGTGAAAGAGTATTTAATTTCTTAGAATCCCAAGGAAGCTTTAATTATCATGTCTGTGTGACAATCTCATTAAAATAGACAACATATGAATATGATAGGCAAATGAAAGTGTAATACTCTTTTGCATCCCTATTTGATAATGTTTGCGAAATATAATGTTCTTGACACACAAAATGCCTATTGTTAGGATTATTTCTATCTGGTATGACGTTATAGTAGTTCGACCTTTAGAAGGAGTAGTAGGTAATGCGAAGGGAAGCTCACAGTTGGATCGATGAAGCTAGAAGTAATGCATTTTATTGCGGAGCTCATTACCCTGCTTAGTAGTTGCCATTAAGATTAGCGTGCCTTAGTAAATAATCGGGATGTACCGAGATTCCACTGGAAGAAATTTAGCGATAAAAATGCCGTCTTGGCTTTGGCCTCTGTTTTGTAATCGCTGATTTGTTCGGTTACTACATTAGCTGAAGAAAAGATGTCCATAGATTACTTACATAGCAGATACATAATAAGTACAGATAGGCTACTTTGCTCTTCGTGGATTACGGAGATAGATCCTCGCCATTATAACCCTTCTATTGCCCTCATGTCTTTTTAGCCCTTTAGCCGATATTTCAACCGCAATGGACCTCGCAGACCTCTCTCTACTCCTCCGTGTTGAATGCAGAAAAGCATCTGAGTCAGAGGCAAATTTAGCAATCGGTTGATTTGACAGCATTGGTACTTGGGAGGAAGCTACATGGCGTGCAACTAATGCCCAAATCTAATCGCTTGTTTAAATAGAATTTATGACTTTCTCCAAAATTCCTCCTGCAATTACCGAGCAGAAAGAAAGTTATGAAAGACCTTAAAATTGGAGGGAATTGCCAAGATTCAAAAGAAACAAAATAATATCAGAGTTTTCTTCAGTTAAATTTTAAGTTTCACTAATTTAAATAAAAGTGAATAAGTTGTAACTGCTTTTAATGCAGTGGTTCTCAAAATAATCATTTTGCAAATAATTAATGACCATTTAATAGTAAGAATTGGAAAATAATCGAGTAGGTACTAAATAGACATGTGGTTAAATTCTTTTATAAATTATGGTAAAAAAGCAGGATATGGAATATTTTAAAATGAGACAGCTTGATTTGATTTTTATTTCCTGTCTGTATTGCATTAATAGAAAGAAAAGGAAAACCTGTCAGTTGTTAGTTCCTGCCTATTAGATTTTCACTGGATAGGCTCCTTCATAAAGCAACATGCAGGTTTTGCATAAAAGTTTTTGGAATGAAGTATTTCCTCTGAAAAGGTTAAATGTGGGCGATTGTAGGTGGAATTGAAGGAGTAGGGATGTGTGCTTGTAATATTGTATTACGAAGGTATTTACTTAATAGACGTGAATCCGTTGAAGCCTGGAGTAGTGGAGAAGTAGCTCTAAGTGTGCTACTTACTGTATTATTGTACGATACAAGAGCCTATCGATTGCATTGGAATCGATAAGAGAATAACTTGACATTCCATTAAATTGCATAGGTAGTGAGTGTGTGGGTACAGGGGGAGTAGTGCTAATACATGGCTAGTAGAAGAGATACAAATATAAATTATAGTTTTACATGGGGTTCCAGGCCCCGTCAATGTAGACACATGGCTCGCCATCGATTTTATAAATTACAAACTATTAGACGTCAAATGATGGGGCGAAAGTCTGAATGGATTATGCCATGCATTACAAGACATTCTTATTCTACTCCTTTATGTACTTAGGCTAATGCTTACCAGACTATTATTGTACAGCATTCAACAGAAATTTTTGGAATGCAATAGACGGGGATATGGTCAAGATTACTAAAGGACAGCCTCCGTATATGATATTAGTTCATAGATGTTAATGTTATATGATATACCGGTAGCAGATTTACAACGGCAATAAATATCCAGTGAAAGTTATTTCCCAGGATTGTGACTGAATGAAATAAACGACTCTTTTCAAATACATTACAATACAGATTCCTGCATTTGCCGGATTAGCTTATACTTTTGTTATCCTTATAAATACAATAAAGTTTTTCTAACTAAAGCCCTATAGTTGGAGCAGGTGGATGAATCAAGAGAGGGGATATTTATGTAATTTGTGCTACTGAACAGAAATGCTGTGAAATTGAGTGATGAACGAAATGAGCCGAAAGGAAAATTATGAACTATGAGATTCAGTCCACTGAAATCCAGAACTAAAAGCAATATTTATTGTCTACTTCACTTTTGATTACCTATAGTAAAATGGGATTTAGTGCAATTCAATACAAAACGCCCCATTCTACAATAAATAAGTGGCATCTGTCTCTAATGCAATACACACATGTGACAACACTCAAAAAATATCCACAACTAAATATAAAAACGAGTATTTGTTAAATACACAATATTCTATATTAAACATAATAATTGTGGGTTGAGTATAGAATTCTGACATTGCTGTTATATGAATCGGTTTTAGATAGATAATAATATTAGGAATGATATGCAAAATAAAACGCAAGAGATTTACTCTGGGAGCAATGTTAGCACTTTTCTTGGATTTATCTGTAATTTAAAGTGTACTGTGCGGTTGAGGGAGAGCTAGTGCCATAAAAAGTAGGCAGTCGTCTGTTTTTACGAGCGGGACTGCACTTGCATACCTGCTCTGCGTGCCAGTGAAAAATTGGTATGGGCAAAGTGAAAAATCACCTGGGAGAGAAGAGTTAATGGGGGTCAATATGTACGGACAAACAAGAGCTGCCTCCTTACTACAATCACATTCACTTACATGCTCATTCCTTCTGCCTCCTTCAGCGATTTTCACCCGAGCAATAAAGTCTGCACTTAAGACAACGTACTCACACCACACGCAATATTATTATGGATTTCGAGCCGCTTTCTCAGAGGATTAGCTTAGCTCTTCTCGGGATATGTGTTTAGTATTCCATTCCCCGACACCCCGTAGCCAGTGAGAAAACATAATTGTAAAAAGGAACAAGACATAACGACCATTAAAGTGAAACTGCTAAAAATCGAATGCCCTAATAGCTCTCCATATTTTTCAATTTGAACGCAGACCTTGAGAAACTTCTCCTTTCACTCGTCTTCAAAGATAAATGAACGTACATATCTTGAGGGGAAATGAAAGTGTAACTCTTTCTACGGGTTGTCAAAAG
>JAAAYG020001954.1:0-31643 GCA_009936455.2 Tomocerus minor
ACTTATACCACTTATTACTGTGTCTATATGGCAAACTTTAACTGTAAAGTCAGTTGACTAATAAAGTCTTCCTTCCTATCAGTCAGAAAATGAACTTAAATCCCACATTACAACTTTAATTAGTAAAAGCCATAATATACTATGATAACATATAGATACTACTGAACTATGAAATAATTTGTTTATTTTTGGAAGTAGTTTGTTTAGTTTACGTTAGTAATGGAATGAGAAGTGAGAAGGTGTGTAATTATTGTTTTTCTAAATGACGATCTTTTTCGCTGTTTTGATTATTGCAGCCAGCAGTTTTCTGTACAAATAGTCGTAATGGGTTATTGTTTGAAATGTCATCTCAACTGATTCAACTCCAACTGATTTCACATGAAATGCTCTCAAGATATTATTCAGCACTTTTTTAAGGAAAAAAACCCGTTGATGTTAGATTATTCGACAGAAGCCGAATTGGGGCATTCATATATACATTTATTTATTGCTATTTCATTCTTACAATGTATAGGAAACAAATGCTGTCCTGCTGTGACTTGTCATTGTCATTGTCAGTATCACAGTTCTAGTGTATAGAGCAATTTATTCCGACTAACATTTGGTTCATAAAATCATTATACATTTTCCACGTACACTTGACTTAAAAAATAAATATAGATTTACTCGTCATAATATGAACTAAAGCATGTAGATCTACTGAGAACTTAAAATTGGGTTAAATTGTATTTGTAATGTAGTAATTGCAGAATGATAATGTTAATTTGTTTTACTAATTTGTATTTGGTTTTGTCTCGACGAATGAGTTTCCTCACAAAATAATATTGAGAGATTGAGACAAAGGGCTACATAGTAAAATCTATCAAAAGCATAATGGTAGAGAACTGAGAACTACATATAATAGGACAATAAGGCATGCTTTCTATTTCGATTGTTGAAAAAATCAGTGCAGAATAAATGGCGTTTACTACAGATGCTCAAAGACTTTTATCGGTAGTGACAATGACAATGAAAATTAATATAATAAAGTGATGGTTTTGGCTAGTTTTAAGATCCGGTAGAAATGATCCATAGAAGGAATTGCTTAAAGGAGCACTTTTCTGCTTAACTTTTCTAGGACAAAACTGTCATCCGTCAAAAGTCATTAGATTCGCTTGCGATTATATTTTCCACGCTAAACTAACAACTGAAGATGCATTCAACAATAGACTAGTGCATGGGCTACTACGAAAACAAGTGTATAGTGATGAAAGGATTGAGTTGGATGAGTCTGTTGCTGCAGGTCGGGCAGATGTGCAAAAGAAGGGAAAGATGTTCGAGTGATGACCATAATATATTAAATTATGTACACTACAGTAAAGATGCAACTGTTTCTTTACTATCTATACTCTGTGGTGTCTCATCTGCTACTCTTTTGGCTTCAGAGCTTATAGGTCCTTGGATATATGACGATAAGACGAAAACTGTGCAAAAAATGCATCTTGTCAAAGAAAAACATAGAAACATGCTGCTGACGTACGTATTGTGCCAATCAGCATTATACATGAAAATGCTACTGAAAATAACAAGCATCGGGCTGGGTGTAGACAAGGGTAGTTCATTTTCCCTAATTTTTCTTTCAAATATACCTATAGATAGTAGAGTTATAGACTATTATTATTTTCTTTCTGTGTATAAACACATGTTGAAGTCAAAATCATAAAATTAGGTTTCTTTAGGGGACAAATGAGCTTCCAAAGATGTATTAATATTATTTCTATCACTTAATGAGAATTATATGGGAGACTAACAAGTTGAAATCCTTTAAAAGCTGAGGATCAACTTGAAAGAGAATCATTCAGTTCAGACGAGTCGATTTTATTAGGTAGGATCTAAAGTATTTTCTCTACATCTCTTTTTCATTTTCAAAGTCTGAATTCTGTACACAATATTCAGCATAGAAAACCATTTTCCTTCTTATAGTCTGTTTCAAAGTAAAAAAAAAGTAAAACTATAATTTTCATGAAACTTTCAACCTTTAATAGATAGAAGCTGCCAAAATTATGGAAAAATATAGATCTCTATGTAGTAAAGTTAGAATTTCATATTTATTGTTTGGAATTATATCAGTTAGTAGTTTTACGACTGGAAATACTCTCACAAATACAATATCGAACCTGAAGAAAGATTACATGCAAAATCTCACTGCGGCAGCGTCTTACTACGAGCCCAGAAGTGAATATGTCTCCAGGGCGGGATATGGCGGATCTGGTGGAGGAATCGGTGGAGGAATCGGCGGGGGTGGAGCTTCTGGAATTGGCTACGGAGGTGGAGGCGGCCTAGGCGGCGGAATTGGCGGAGGGGGAGGCGGCGGCTATGGCGCATCACCTTCGGTCTACCACTATGCAGTGCAACCCGCAGGGGTAAGTCAATTTTATTTGCTACAGATTTAAAATTGACGGTAATTATTTTAATAATCACTCTTAGGATTTTAAAATTCAAGGGCATTATGAATTGATTTTTTTTGTATTTCAGGGAGGCTATGGTGGAGGTGGCGGCGGCGGAGGATATGGCCCTATGTACTATGAGGAGGGTGGCGGAGATGGAGGTGGATTCGACAAAGGACTCCTTGGTTTGCTAGGCCTTAAGGTTTGACACAGAAAACCATTTTGAAAATAATTACGAAACATTAGATGAGTTAATTTCGAAGATTTTAAATTCATGATGACTATTTTTATATCTTTTGTGTTTTAGGGGTTGAAGGGTCTTTTAGGCCTTTTGGGATTACTAAAATTACTCCTGCCATTACTTGGTCTCCTGTTGCCTCTTTTGCTACCTTTACTCCTTTTGAAATTGGGTTTACTATTAGCTCTTGTTCTTTTGATTCCAATCCCTGTAATTACTACTGGGGGAAGACAACTTCCAAAGGCGAGTGTCGACGGAAAAGCGCTTATGCAGGTAAGGCTAACTAATTTTTTGCAAGTATGAAATCCCAAGCAATGGTTTACTTTATGAATTTTTGCCACAGGATACGCTGACAGACCTAATGTCCAGATTGCCTACGGATTTAAGCCAAATAATTAACAAGATTCGAGGGAAAGAAGTAGAATCACATTCGAAAGAAAAGAAGGATAAAAAATCATAACTTAATTAGTTATTTATTTCATTCACTTAATCCTATTGACAAATTATAACTTATAACTAATCGTAATTTAATAATTTTCGATGTAATGACAGAAACTGGCTTACTAACTGACAGTACAAAACAAACCATAGACCTCAAGACTTACGTACGTACGACTATACTAGACTGATTATAATTATCAAAAATTCATTAGAAAGAGACATTTCATACGAAATCATCCCAATTCTCTCCTTAATCATTATAGTGCAGGTACCTACATGGTGTATAGAGTTAGAATAATATAAGATTTATTTATTCTTTGATTCATTTCGTTATTTCATTAATCCCAAGACTATAATATAGATATTTTAATTCGCAGAGAAAATAGATATTACTTCCTTTTATTTTCACTTAGTTTCACAAAACCTATATAAAATATCACTGGACAAAGACAAATGACTTTAACGATCGACTAAGCTCGCACAAGACAAATAATGGACTACACTGAAATAAATAAAAATTATGATACTAGTTATTACTGACAAGTCTAAAGGGACCACAATATACGATAGGAAAATAGGAACTAATAATAATACTAGCTAAATTGAAAGTAATTAATTTATAAAGCCAGAATTTATTTATTTTTGCAGATTCATATTTATTTTCTAATTTATTTTTGCAGATTCAAATTTATTTTCTAATTGATTTTATTGATCCCTATTGAGTAAATTTTTTGTGTATATTTTGACACAAATACAATTTACAACCTCGCTAGGCATACATTGTGACACGTGGGCAAATACATTAACTCAATATTTTTTATTTCTATCTACATTAATGAAAAATAAATTATTTTCGAACAACATACATAAAAGTTGACAATGATTATTGATTTTTCATCACTCTTTGGCTCAAATGCATACGGCATACCATACATCACATCCTATTGGATATCGACTGAATCCAATCCTCAGATCCTATCACGTCTTTATTTAGGCAGTTGAATACCATTTCTGTCCTCGGGAAACAGCGACAGTATATTTTCGTGTGGGTGTCTCCCATGCAGCAGCAGAGCAATTTGTTTTTAGCAAATCATCAGCAGAAATAGTAGAAACACATAACATTAATAATTTGCTTAACTTTATGTATAATGTATACCAAATATTTAATTAATTATGTGATGGGAAAGGGATATGAAGGCTTACGGTTACGACCACATATTTTGTTTATACCTGAGCATTCTTCATATCATTCCGACGAAAATTGTTGACTTAACGAGACTTCCTTCTCTTTCTCGCATTCGTCTTTTTAAAAAATTCTTATTTTTCCAAAAGAATAAAATTTTTTGAAATGCAAATAGAACCTTACTAAAACTAGTATCTTATGGTACTATATTGATTATGATAACGATTGGAATGGAATATACTTTAGTATACTAAATGCACTCTACCAGGCCTCGGCAGATTGCTATGGGAAATTATGAAAATTGACTTCGTGACGTCACTGGGCGTGGATTTAAAACGAATTTAAATAGTCAGGATGACGTCACCGGGCGTGGATTTAGTACTAGATTTCAGAATGTTTTATTTGCCGATCCTTATGTAAGGGGGGAGGGGACGGTCTACTATCCTTGGCACTCTACTATCTGAAATATTTGCAATTTTGTTGTCAAAAGCAACAAATGCAAATGTTACAGTAAATGCAAAATTTTTACTATGTACATCAATATCTACTAAATTACTAACCAAAATCACTAACTAGAAGAAGAGACACCTAATATAAGATTTTTATAGCATACCACTTACAGGAATTTAGAAACAAAATAATTTGACTATAATATATGAGTAACAAGGTAGAGGTGAACAATTAGAATTTTTTAACAAAATATGGTTCTAGACAGACCAATTTTCCTCAAAAAGATTATCATTCGATCGCTGGTCAGTGCTTTAATAGTTTTGATTTTGATGATAACGATTGAAGGGCTAAAAGCTTTGCGAAAGCAATGGTGCTCCAACCAGACAGCAGTAATGCTTATCATTCCGTTTGCAATTGGTGTGGTGCTAGTATGGGACATATTAAGCTCATACATTTTCCTAGAAAATAATCCTCTTATCCACGACGGGACAAGAGACTGCCCCGCATGCAGAAACAGTACTGACCTTTGCTCGTTTTACAATTCAAATGTCAATTTTACAAACATTTAACCGTTACAACATTAATAAGATTTGTTTTAATTTTCATACTAACAACTACTACGGATGTTAATAAAATTGATATGAAACATATAAAACTAATATAGTGCTAATAGCTCTTTTGGCATACTCGTCATAATTGATAGCAGTGTTGAATAAATACATGTCACTAATGATAATAATATTAAATTTGTTTACTGCAGATCAAAACCATAACTGCAGAAGATAAATTTGTCAATGATAGGCCATAACCATCAATAGAATTACGGTACAACAAGTAATTCTGTAGTAAATGTCGCTTCTGATTGATGAGCTAAACCAGGTCAGTATAATCAATCTTTGTATCATTAACTGTTAGGAAATACAATATAATACATGTTTACTGCCTGTTCACTATAATTTGTTTTCCTCTTTATTATTACACATTTTTAGATACATGTTGACTGATGAAAATATCAAAAATATGATGGAACTAATTTTTTGGAAGTGCAATTCAAATTCAAGTAATTTTATTTTACAATAAAATATTGTGGCGACAAAAAACGAGGTCGTCATAATAATTATAGGAATAATAGTCAATACAATTTCACTACAACGCTATCAAGCCAAACTAGGAGTAATCTATTATTTTTCAAATTTTTCTTTACAAATTATGCTACAAAAAAGTACAATTATATATAAAGCACAATGGTAAATAAAAACGAGATAATGTAGCTTTGCTAGTGTTTTCAAAAAATAATGTTGATATTCTGACAAGTACATAGCACGTCTCCACTTCTATATGTATGTAGTACAGTATCAATTTGATAAACAATATTTTATACAAAATACTTCCCCAAAGGTCCTACCTACCTAAGAAATTACGTCAATTTTTCCTTCCAAGAGCTAATACACTTTTGGCAAGGGTTGCTAAGTTTTCAATGTCAAATTCTTCACTATGGGTATTTCCACTGTAGTTAGTATCGTCATCATTATAAGCACCATGAGCTGTAGTGGGTCCTCCACCGCAACCAAAAAATTCCATATCTGCATCTTGAACCTGAAAAACTTCAGAAGCGGTTTGGCTTTCTAGCGTTGTTCCATTTTTTTTATTTTTTGAACAACCACCACTACCACAAGTATAACTGTTACTGTCAGAGTTACTACAATGATTTCCTGAACTGCTAACAGTCTCAGGTTTTTCATTTAAAACTTTCAATCTTTCTTTAACTTTGGAACTCTTGCCAACACCCAGTTTCGGAAGACCCTTATTTAGCCCTTCTAACATAACACAAGCTTTGCATAAATCTTGAGACGATATATAATTGCACCGTTTACAAAGACCTTGTGTTGGCATTTTAACCCCTTCACGAATCGATAGAGATTCTCCTGTTGAAAATCAAAATATGGTTTTTAAAATTCATTGCCACATTCAACAATTAATTAGTATTTACATAAGCATATTTCAATACTGTTTTATACCTGAATGAATTATGTCGATGATACATGCTGGCCTTATTCGTTCCAAGTCCTTAATAAGGGTTCTTACATGGCCTCTATATGCATTCGGAGAATAAATGCATTCTGTAGAAAAGTAATCTAGGTTTTTGTAATAAGCATACATCACAATTTCCTTTTCGTAAGTGTATTTAAAAGGCTTGCATCTTGGTAAATCCCCTTCCATTCCCTGTAAGAAATAATTTAGAAAACCAACTTTATTTACCTTTTTTAGTAATGTCATTTATAGATTAGCAGATCTTGTGTGCTGAAAACTTCACTGTCTTCCAATTTAGACATGTTTCCTTTTCAATTAACGAAAACAATTAAAAACTACCGTTATGATATTAGTGCATCGCTGAAGTCTAGCTACGTCCCCTCGAAGTAAATTCATGAGAACTGTCTCAGCTACATCATCTGCATTGTGACCAGTCACAATTTTATTAACGCCAATCTGTAATGCGCCTCTGTCCAAAGCCTGTCGTCTGAAGACTCCACAGAAAGTACAATTATTTTTCCTTCCAACCTATAATACACAGGATTATTATTATCATTGCTGTAAGAGTATAATAATATTATTTCGTTTGAGAATATCAGCCAAACAACACAAGTAAAACTTTGTGTCGAAGGGGGGAATCTAATTAGAAAGTATATCAATTCTGAGACATAGAAAAACATCGCGGAATGTGTATATTTTTAAATTTTTTGCAATCCAATTTCCACATTAGATTAATACTAACCTCTCTAACAATGTCATCCATTGTCCAACCGTACAAATCCTTGTACGAAAAAATTTGTAAAGGAATTTGGTACTGCTGTTCATTTCTCTTTACGGTTTCCAAACTATCGTCTCTGTAACCTAAAAATTTACCAGTTACTTATATTAGAAAAGTTTACAATTTTATTATTGTTGTAATATTTTTTTTAACCTTTGAATAAATTACTATCAACTTCATGAAAAACCAGCAAAGTAAAAAAAACGGATTACCTGTTATTCCTTCATCAACGGAGAGTAAAACTAATTTGAGTCCGTAACTATGTCTTTCATTTAGCAGTTTCATCGTATATGCCAATACGGTGGAATCTTTACCACCAGAAGCAGCAACTGCAACAAAGTCTCCTGGCTTGAATAATTCGTTTTTCACAATTGTTGTATGAATTTCTAGCTCAAATGCGGCATAAAAGCATTCTTGGCACATAGCTTCGCCTGTCCGAGGCCTCTGTATAAAATTATAACGACCATTAAATAAAACGTAAGTAAAATAATTATTCAGAAAATGAGTCATAAATAAATTAAACGAATCTATATAAGTCTATAATACTAATCACAACAATATGATTTGGATTTGTAAAAAAGTAGAAATTCCTATTTTTGTCAGCCCTACCTTCATTACAGGTTTTCTTTGGCAATTTCCTGCGCAAGAAAACATTTTGGTAAAATACAAAGAATAAAATCCTAGCTTTAAACTAGCTGTTGTCTCCCAAAAATCTTTTTCCAGAAATAAATATCTAAAAATCAAGCCGATGTTACTCCAAAAGTGGACTCACTCAGTGGACAACCACGATATATTCAAATATCGCGCATAACTCTTGGAACATCTTTGTACTACTTGCATAGCTAGCATAGTCTACTTGTAGCATCTTACTTTGATCTTCTGAATCGTCCCCAAAAGAATTTTACCAGCTAGGCTCTTCCTCAGACCGAAAAGATGACAAAAATTTAAAAAAAATACTATACCTACTATACCATATATTTATATCTACGCAACGAAAAATTTATTGTTCAAGGTTTCTGTTTGGTATTTAGGTAATCCAATGATAAGTCTACCAAATTCTACCCTACCGAGGACTTGCCCTCTCATTATTACTTTTGGAGTATTTGCCCCCGTAGATCACGAATTTATTGAGTACCGCAAAGGTGATTTACCTGAGATTTCTTCCTTCATATAGTATGTATAGTGCACATCAAAGAAAATAATAAACATAGAATGGAATAGACTTTATCTTGGTTGAAATCCGAAATATCGGAGGCTATATTAAGCTGACCCTTACCCAAGGGAATTGACAAGACTGATATAATTGTAACGCGTGAGTCCTGATCAATAAATGCGCAACCTATGTGATAATAAAAAATAAATAAATACTATTCAGTATTCAGAAGTCAGCAATGGATTCGAAAAAAAAGAACAACTCTGGTCTGTCGAGTCAGTCACGGAAGAAAGCTGCTCCTACAGATAAAGCCGAAGCGAAAACAATATCGGTAAGAAGGCTTCACTCAGTTCCGTCCAGTTTATCTCGTTTTCGCAAATTAATTGTATGAAAAAAAATTCGCATGAGTTTAAAGCCTATAATTATATATTCTGTAATAGTGTACAATAAGTTAAGTACAAAGGATTTATCCACATAATATCAGTTATATCTCCCATTGCATGCAAACATCCCCACCAAATGCACAAAGGCCAAGTCGTCTGATGAACTCAAATATCAGCAATATGAATCATTTTTAACTTAACTTTCAACAAAATAAAAAAGGAAAGCATAAATTTTATTTTTATTGTGCTCTAAGAATGAAAAACCAGCGGGGGGATCAAATGCGAGAGCAAAACTAACAGGAGAAAAGAGCAAAAAGGCCATCGAAGACAAAATTCCAGAAATTCCAGTTGGAAGAAATAAGTCAACTGTCGGAAAATCGCCACGGCGAAAGCGACGTAAGCAATCTAATAAAAAACCAGTCACACCAGAGATGATTTGTATCTATTTTAACTGGCACCACCAGTATTATAATTTTCAAATTATTCCTATCACAGAACATAAAAAGAAGGTGAGACCTCCATTGGAACTGAACAGTGACGAGGAAAAAATTGATGGAGGGACTTGTCATAGTCGGATGTATGGGAGACAAATAGAAGATGTCGATCCCTCGATGTTTATTGAGAATGTAAGATTTTGCTTTATTTTGATGGTTGACTTAATGAACGGACAGCTATATAGTGAAGTGTCAAAGTACATACCCCTTTTTTATCTATATCTTTTCTGTGTTAATGAGTAGGTATGTCAAAATATTTTTTGATTTCAGACATTCTGTGTAGTGACAAAAAAATTTAATAAACATTACATATGCCGATTTTCTGGAGACGAATCTGTGTATTTGTTTCCTCCAACATCTTGGATTCGAAAACTTGCAATATATTTGGTTACTCATCGGTACTTCAACAATTTCATAGTTTTCACTATTCTTTGTAACTGTGCTACTCTGGCTATGTCTATAAATCAATTTGACACGGATGGAGAAAAAATTCATTTCAAGCACGATGTGAGCTGAAAAAGAAATTATTTAAAACTAATTTGAACCCAGTTTTATTTGTAATATAATGTAATATAATTTTATATACTTTTATATAATGTTACAGAATGTATTGTAATAATAATATATCATGTAATAATGTAATGTAATATATTAATAGGCCGAGACTGATTTATTGGAGTTTGTATTTTTGGGAGTGTATATCACGGAAATGATTCTGAAGATAATCGCGAAAGGATTTGTGATGAATAAATTTTCGTACATGAGGAACAGTTGGAACATTGTTGACTTTATTGTCGTTTGCTCGGGAATTATAACTACATGTTTTACATTGTTGGGATTAGAAGAAACTTCCAACGACGACAAAGAAGGTATCAAAGGTTCCTTGCTTGGAATGTTGCAACTACTTCGCATTTTCCGTGTTCTTCGTGCTTTGAAAACAGTATCTATGTTACCCGGACTTCGGACTATGACAAATGCTCTGTTAAGCGGTGCCAGACAATTGCTGGAAGTTATGGCATTAAACTGTTCGGTTTTGCTCATTTTCAATTTATTTTCAATGCAAATGTACATGGGACATCTTCGCCAAAAGTGTGTTGCCCAACATTCTGGACCTGCAGGTATTAAAAAATCATAAGTTTTAATAGCCTTAAAATAAAAGCAAAACATAAAAATAAAGTCTTAATTTATCAGCAAACCTTTGTCTGGAAAAGTAAAAAGGGGAAATTGCTTCTAACTCTAGAAGTAATAATGGCGCTAAAATGTTACCTATTATAATTGATGTACCGCCGATGGCCACTTAATCGTCCCCATATATATAGACATTGCCAATTATATCCATCCATACTATTATTGCAGATCCTGGAACTCAAATCTGGGATTACAGTATCAATCAGGAGAAAATGTGGTATATGTGGGTTAATAATCCTGACCATTGGGCGCAACGAAATCCCGCTTATCCGAAGGACGAATATCAACCATGTGCAAATGATACCTTCGCGAGAACATGCAACAAAGGTTATATTTGTCTTGCTGTGGGTCAAAATTTTGATGATGGTTGGTCTGGCTATGATAGTTTTGGCTTGTCTCTCCTCTCAACTTTTCAAACGTTATCTACAGGTTTGAAAATAATGTTTTTTTGTATCGATATTTGAAAGAGATTTTTTGCCAACTATTCATATACTATAATATTACTAATTACAATAGAACTAAAGAATGACAAAAACTTGGTGTTTATTTACTAGACTTCTGGGAGAGGCCTTATGAGCTGGTTCTATCAACAATTGGCCCTTGGAGTCTATTTTTCTTTCTGATAATCCTTTTCTTTGGCTCATTTTATCTTCTTAACTTGATGCTGGCTGTAGTGGCGATGAGTTACGAAACGGAAGCGGCCAAGAAAAGATTGGCCTCTGTATCAAAAAGCGAAAAGTTGCATCTCAATCGAGCGTCGTCAACATTCAGTTTCGACGACCCCATGCAATTAAACATAAAACTGTTGCCCGAGTACAGAAACGTAGTTACTGAAAACTTTGAGGATGAGACGCTGGATAAGGAGAACTCGAACATGATGACACAGTTGGACAGTTTTACCTCTATAATGCCTAACATTAGCAAAGGAAGATTTGGGGACACGATTATGGGTATTCTAGGCAGAAGATTAACAGAGACTGATAAATTTGGATCATTCTCTTCTACCATTGATGCAACTGCTAAAGAAAAAGATGTCGCCATTGAAATTGACGAAACGCATAAAAAGGTAGAGATTGTCAAAACGAAAGATGATTCGGGTAGTGAAAGCGAAGCTGGAACTGTTTTAGTACATTTAAGAGAAGATTCTACAAATGACACGTATCCATCACATCCATTTAGATGTCGAAATTTGGGAAGTCGAACGAGACAAATTGCTATTGCTCTCCGGCGAAAGTTAAGGCCAGCAGTGAGTCATCCGATGTTTGGTAATTTAATTTTTTTGTATTCGTAGAATTTAAAAATTAGCTAAGTTTCCTTTCTGTACATTTTAAAACATTATTTAGATTTTACCAAACCCCACACTCAAACATTACGTACACTGTGAAACTTTATCTACCAAAATAGACAGTATATGTGATGTATTTATTATTGATTGTACAGTGATATTTTGATCGAATTTAGTACGCTATGCTACGATACTTTGAAAGTATGTTTTAATTTTTATCGAGCAATACTTTTATTTTGCAGATGCATGCATGACATTTTTTATTATCGTCAATACCCTATTTTTTGCATTGGAACATCATGGGATGGCTGCAGCAATGAGTGACGTCTTGGCTGGCTCAAATGTTTTCTTCATGGCTGTGTTCACTGTTGAACTTGTACTAAAGCTACTGGCCCTCCAAAAAGAATATTTTGAAGTCAAATGGAATATATTCGATTTTTTCGTCGTTGCAGTTAGCTACTTGGATATAGTTCTCCCCAATGATACTACTTATCTTCAAAGCATGAGGCTATTACGGATATTCAAGCTGGCACAAAGCTGGATTACAATGAAAGTTCTGCTAAATATTATCTTTTCAACTTTGGGAGCTCTGGGGAATTTAGTTTTACTCCTTACTATTGTCATTTACGGTAAATATTAAATGTATTTGTAAATATAAATTACGTTAAATATTTACGGGTAAACAAGGAAATAGGTCACGGTGTATGTATTTGTTTACCCGGCAGTTTTTGCCATTCTGGGGATGCAAGTCGTCGGAGAAGAATACAGCCCTGCAAACTTTGATTCTGTAAATAACATGGAAAAGTTTCCAAGATGGAATTTCGGATCTTTTGCATTTGCCTTTATGGTCGTATTTCGAGTCATTTGTGGAGAATGGATAGAGCTGATGTGGGAATGCTTCACTGCACATAAGGCAGGAGGGGAATATTGGAAATGCTTTGCATTTTTCTTTCCCACTTTAATTATCGGCAACTACATGGTGTTGAATCTTTTCCTGGCCCTCCTTCTCGAAAGCTTTAGTACGGAAGACCTTAAGGCGGCAAAAGAGAGAGAGATGGAAGCGTCTGGGAAAGCCCAGAATCTTAAGAAAATTGTTATATTGTTGATGGTAAAAAATGACAACGATTCCAAAAGCATGGGAGGAAAGTCTTGGTTTGCGCCAACGACGAAATCGGGGACAGGTATGGCTGCTAACCAGAAATCAACCCTTGGCGTAGAAAAAGAGCTACTACCGCCCCCGCTGCCTGAGTCATTAGCCAGAGTACGATTTAAAACAGCTGCAAAAAGAGTCATGATCAAAAATCGTGTTGCATGTAAAAATATTATATATATATCCATATATTTGAAATTTTACATTATGCGTATGAATAGAAAAATACTAATCAAATCATCATTAATAGTGGCGGAGCGAAGACTCGAGGAGATTGAAAACGCGACAGATAAAAAAAGTTCGCCAATCTGTGAGCACGGTCATATACAATGTGTATGTACCCCCTTTTTAAATAATAATTTCACAAAAAAGCCAGTAGTATCTTTAATTTGACTAAATTATTGTAATAGCGCTCACACAGTGGCAGTGGAGGATCATTGGATGATAAATTGTTGGGCCCTTGCATACCTACATATTGCACGGGGCTCAACTGCGCTTTGTGCATTAAATTCAATCAGATGGAGTTCGTAAATTGGAATATATTCAGACGTGGAGCTACCAAAATAGTCAGTCATTCATCTTTTGAGTGGACTGTGTTATCATTCATCTTCCTGTCGAGCATTACTCTTTGTTTCGAAGATATCCATCTAGAAAGTAGACCTCTCCTTAAGGAAATCTTGTTTTATCTCAATTTAATCTTTTGTGTCATTTTTATTGTTGAAATGCTAATCAAGTGGGTTGCTTTCGGACTATGGGGATACTTTTCTAACCCTTGGTGTATACTCGACTTTTTGATTGTTGTTGTAAGTTGAATTATTTAGGAAATCTCCCTAAAACATTTTTTTTTGTCTTAATTTGATTTGATATTTATTTAATGTTGACTTTAGATTAGCTTGATCACTTTATACTTTGATTTGCAATTGCGCTTTGAGTTTACAACCGGACACCCAAGTAAATCATATCGGTCAAATCTAGCTTCGTTGAAAGCTTTAAGGACTTTAAGGGCTTTGCGTCCTTTGAGAGCTATTAGTAGATGGGAGGGAATGAAGGTGGAAAAGTATTAATTAATTATTATAATATTATGTGTGTCATTAATTTAACCGATCTATCTTTATTTATACACAAACTAAGAATGCATACTTTTGTCAATCTTTTCTTTTGACTTAATAATTTTTGAATTTCAGATTGTTGTGAACGCTCTTATGTATGCTATTCCTTTGATTTTCAACGTATTCCTGGTCTGTCTTCTCTTTTGGCTCATTTTTTCCATTATGGGTGTTCAGCTCTACAAAGGAACATTCTTCAAATGTGTTGACCCTGATGGAGAGCGTATTAGCAATGTGGTATAATTATATTTTAATTTAAGTCGTTGCAAAACACGGCTATAGAAAGTGGTGGGCCCCAGTGAAAGTTGTTGTATTCCCCCAATAATTAAGGATGTGTCCGATTTGTTATTTTAAGCCATTTTTTACTATTGTGCTTCATTTTACCATAATGTTCGGACGAATTATCTCCACCTGCTACCCAGTCAGATTTTTTTTACATTATTGATCAAACGAGTAACTTTTACGAAATTTTGTACTCAAACCACGAACCATTTCATTATGTTGTGTTTATGAAAGTGTAATGAGTAATGAGATATACATTAGACCATGGCCGTATTTAGAACTCAGTTTCGAGGGTGGCAAAGCCAAACACATTTTATTACAATACTCTAATTCTAAGAATTTTTCTAAAAATTTTGCGGTTTTAGCCCCCAAATTTATGAAAAATTTCTCATTTCGCGCGAAGCGCGGAAATTTTGCCAAAAATTTCCTCTTTTTCTCGGATTTTGGGGGGGGGGCATTTGCTCCGTATGCCAGCCACCCCCTCAATACGGCCATGCAGTAGACAACAGATATTTATATTATTATTAATAAGACTCTTTTATGTACATACAGGTTACTCCTACAAAAGATAGGTGCTGTTCCCAAGCAGCCACTCATAACTATTCTTGGGTTAACCAAGTTCCAAATTTCGATAATGTGCTTCAAGGGTACCTTTCTTTATTTCAAATGGTAAGAATACTAGGTACTGTTAAACAATCTAAATATGTTATTTAAAGTAAAATTACAAAAATTACTAATAAAAGTGTATTTAATTTCCATTGTGGCTGTATTTTTAATTTATTTTTACCCCATTAGGCTACATTTGAAGGATGGGTAAGTCCTTTAGCGAAAAATTTCGTGGTTTTGACGGCATGACATTGCTTGTTCAACAGTTCATCAATTTTAAATTAAAAAAATTAAATTTTTATTGTAGATGGAATTAATGGGAGCTGGCATTGATGCTATTGGCGTTGACCTGCAGCCAGAGCGTGAATACAATCCTTACAATTATATATTTTTTGTGATTTTTATAGTTTTTGGAGCGTTTTTTACGCTTAATCTTTCCATAGGAGTTATGGTTGACAACTTTGGAATGCTCAAGAAGAAGGTATTTGTCAAACATTTTAACATTCACTTAAGGAGACGCTTACAGGGCCTATAATTGAGGAATATTTTTTTGTATTTTAGTACGAAGGGAACTTAATTGAAATTCTTCTCACACCAAGTCAACGCTACTATTTGACAGCTCTCAAAAAAATTGGTCAGACTAAACCTCGAAAAGTCATCAAGAGGCCGAATAATAAATTTCTCTGCATATTTTATGATTTGGCAACGTGTCGAAGGTTACGGCCCATAAATAATTACCGTTGTGGTGCTTATTACCTCTTTCTCTGTGAAATAGGATGTATCTAACTAAACCTTTTCTTTAATGGTACATTTTTCTTTTCAGATTTGAAATTGCTGTATTTATTGTGATATTTTTCAATTTACTATTCATCGCTTTCGAAATATCTGGCGACCATAAGATGCGTGAAGATATATTGACAGCTTTTAACGCTTTCTTCACTGCGCTCTATATACTAGGTATAAAATTATTTGTTTGTTTTCTGTATTAATTGTCTTTATCGCTTTTACTAAACAAATTCTTGTGCCATTCACTAATGGAGTCTGTGTTGTTGTTTTCAGAGTGTTTTATAAAAATTTTAGGGCTTCGCCAATTCTACTTTAAACAGGGTTGGAACATATTTGATTTCATTTTGGTCATATCCTCATTAGTAGATTTGCTCTTAAGCAACAACAAAAGTTTCGAGTTAGTTAAATTTATAACTTAAATATATGGTTACAATAGATATTAATTTTAATGTTTTATTCTTCAGAGTATTGCAAATTGTGTTTTATTTTATAATACAGATTCCCCATCCCGCCCACAATGTTACGAGTGGTCAGAGTAATCCGAATTGGGCGTCTCTTGCGCCTCGTTAAAGTAAATGCATTTACGCTTCAATACTACAACACCACTACTACTAACGCGAAACTATAGTTAACCTTTCTTTCCTGCATTTATGCATATTTGATTATTGTGCGTTAAAATTTTATGAAAAATCGAAATCGACAATTGTCAGTTTTGCATAAAGAAATTTAATGTCTGTTTTGTTCACATGTCATGTATAATGCATTCTAAACATCATCCAATAAGCAATCCCACCCTTTCAGAAGCTCTTGACACAGTTAGCGAATTTTGTAACTCTTGTCTCTATATAATTATTTTTATATTTATTTGTCAGTCTGCCAAAGGGATCAGGAAACTACTAAACGCATTACTAGTGTCTCTGCCAGCGTTGGGTAACATTGGGGCCCTCATTGCTCTAATTACATTTATCTATGCAATTCTTGGTATGGCCAGTTTCAGTGGGTCACCAAAATTCGACGCTGTAGATCAAGTCGTTAACTGGGACACGTTTTTGAATAGTTGTGTTGTTTTACTCAGGTACTGTATTTTAATATTATCATTGAACTTCTACGTAAGCTATCATTGTTAATTATTGTTTTATTGAATTAATTGTTTTAAAATATACTTTTGGTAGACTGATGTTGGCTGCTGGATGGAATGACATACTTGATGCCCTTCTGCCAGCGCCATTAGAATGCGGCTCCTTTCGAAAAATGAAGTGTGGTCAGAACGGAGAGCCAGATTGTCCTAATTCTGCTATCGCTATTGGCTATTTCGTCACCTACATTTTAATCGTTTTCTTGATAGTAATCAATATGTACACGGCTATCATTCTTGAAAACTATGAAGAAGCATGCCATGAAGAAGAAGGTATTCAATGAAATCTTATTATATTATTTTAAAGTAAACGGTAATAATGTACGCTTAATTACCAATATAATATCTACATTTTTATTTATAAATTAAAATGCTGAATCTGGTTATATCCACCAATGACATGAAACTTCTATTGATTCTATGATCATTTAATTTTTGTTTTAGGGGGAATTAATGATGATGATTTAGAGTCATTCTACACTCGTTGGTCAAGGTATTAACTAAAACTCTTCATGCTCTTCGACAGTTTTTATGTAATATTTTTTGTATTTAAAAGATTATATGTGTATGTTCATTACCTTTGATAGGTATGATCCGCAAGCAACTCAATTCATTCCTTTTGAACAACTAAGTGATTTTCTCGCTAGCTTAGATCCTCCTTTGTATTGTCGTAAACCCAATGTTGTGTCCATTGTTGCGTTTAACTTACCTATCTGTCGTGGAAATAAAATTCATTGCTTAGATCTCATTCATGCACTAGTGAAGCGCGTTGTTGGGTCCATTGATGAAAACGAAGAATTCTTAAAGGTGACCAATGAACCAATGTAAAATATCGCAGATATGTAACATGTTTGCCAATATTTTTTAATAAAAGGATTTTTACTGTACACTAGTTGCAAGAAAGAATGGAACGTAAATTTCACAGAATGTATCCAAACAGAAAACTGTTGGACATCATTTCGTCGACTAGAGTCTGGAAGCTGCAGCTTAACGCTGCAATTACCATTCAGAGAGCCTGGAGAGCATACTATAAAAGAATGCATCCTAATGGAAAGCTTGTAAAGAAATAGAATCTATGAAAATGATTCAAATAATGATCATGAAAGTGATAAAGGACAATACTCCATTATATTATTAGTAAAATCTAATGCATTGTATGTAACATATTTACAAGGTGAGCAAATGTCAAATATAACTAACAGTATTAACTACATATTTTGTCGGTTTAAATAAAAAATCAAAAACGTAATATGAGAAGGAATTTTTAATTTAGAGAATAACATGCATTCTTATAAGTTCATTGTGCCTAATATGCATAACAAACATGATATTTTATTACTACTTTCACTACATTCGTTAGAGAGTATCAATTATCGCGATGGATGTACATATCTGCTGGGGGTAAAAACATTTAGCATTTTATTCCTTTTCATAATAACATCAGTTTAGCTGTACTCGTTTTTGAGATTACATGTATTAGTCAGTCATTTACATATATTTTACTATAAAAATTTTTGATAACAAAGATTTAGGAAACGATACACGATTAACATTGATTTTAATTGCATTGGAGCAGTCAACATCAGTTATTTTATTAAGTACTAGCAGTACTACAAATCATAACAAAATCACAGTTTTCTTTGTCAGGCTATTCCTAAACTGGTAATGGGTGGATCCCCAATAAGTTCCATAGCTATAAAGGTGATATACCAATATATAGAGGCACCAATACTGGCATATCTCCTATATCTATAGAATAACCAAGATATTTATTAGCTACATACAAGTAATAGTGATTTTGTTTCACTACACATTAAAATTCATCTCGTATTAGAACACAAGAACAAGCATTTTGTTGAGCATTCATATAAGGTTTACATCCAAGCATAGTTGTTCCAGAGTACAATATTTTAGCTCCGGCTTGACAAGCTGTAGTACAAAGAAAATAATCATAATGAAATCAATCAAAACTAATTAGGTAGAATAATCTGAATTAATTTACATAACAAAATGAACAAACTATCAGGCATTCACTTGAAAAGATTAACTTATGTGCACTTACTTTTGTGCTTCAGTTTGCTAACTGTGGCTTTTATGGATGTGCAGTATCTGTAAAGACACTTCTTGAATTTTAAATCACATTCATCTTTGTCATTTCCGCAGGTTTCATAACAAAGATCATGAGTGTTACAGCATTCGATGAATTCAGACATTGGTAAGCTGTCCATAGAAATTGAATTGATATAGTCCTAAAAACAACCATAGGTTAACGAATTATTTTTTTTACTGGTTCCACTGGTTCCTTATTAATGTAAATTAGATTTCAATAATCACAAATAACAACTTTTACCTCAAAGCCAAAAGATCCACAACCGTTTGTTGAAGGTTCGTGCCCTTCCTTTGGAATTTGAATTTGTCCTAGAACAAATTACATGAAAGTTAATTCTTAATCTCAGTATTTATTGCATAATTATCCTTCTACGTCCTAAATCGTGCATTTTAGAGGACATTATAAGCATAATAATATAACAAATTAATCAACCAAGATATTATGTCAACTATCATACATAAACGATAAAGGAATGGTTGGTGTCAAATGTACCTGGTGGACATTCAAAGTAGCAATCTTCGTCAACAGTTGCATCTAGGAATTCCTCTACATTTTTTAATCCTTTATTAACTTTTTCTATTCCACTTACGACTTCATTCATAACATTTCCTAACTCGCCAACAAATCCTCTTAGAGTTCCATAAATTCCTTCTCCACTAGCTGATGATGGAGATAGAACTAGAACTACCATGTGTAAAAGGAAAACAAAGTGGAAAAACGCAGAAACACTATTATTTTGAATATTCCTCATCTTAATTAAATTTACGTGCTTTACAAATCCATTTACACTAACGACGACAATTTTAGGAGCGAATCACAGCTTAAATTGCTATATTATTTACTTTGGCAATAAAATATTCTAGCCTTTATAGAATTCTTTAGAGAAGACTCGGAATGTTATGAATTGTGTTATGAATTAGACCCGGAATGAATCATTGAGTTCAATACGATGATATTATGTGGGTAGTATTATCTACAAATATTATATCTTCAGGTCTTTAAACCAGTATCAATGTGTTTTTAATGCTTTATAAGTTTGTTCAGTTAGTTTTAAAAATAAATATTTTACTGCCTGTCACGAAAACACCTGTAGGTACAATTTAGTTTTGTTTAGCTGCATAAAGCCAAGGATCTTTTACATGATTTGGTTTTACTTCACCCACAACCAAAAGAAGTCCACGTAGATTTAGTTCACTGAAGTAGATTTCTCACTGGAGAAAGTGCCCCATGTATAATATTACACAACTGTATACATATTAACAAACAGAATATCCGGTTTCTACAATATTATATTGGATATAAGATGCAACACGCAGAATAGTTCTTAAAACATTGTGGAACTGATTGATTTGCACAACAAGCATTTGCTTTCAAAATGTTTGCTTGAACTTGAAATGAATTTTGGAATATGAAAAATTAAAAGTTTTTGAATGAAATTATTAGATCATTACACACAGAAACACAAATCGAATCGAAAATTAAATATTTGTATATTTTTTATTACTTTCAAATTCTGTCAGATTGTTTCATTGTGTTTACTACTAAAAATTTGTAATTTTCCGATTTAACATTTAATTTGCACACATCCGTAAATCTGTGCTTAGTTTCTAACAGGATACACCTAAGAACTGGCATTTTACACTGAAAGCAAGGCTTCACTTCTTACTTTTAAGGATTTTGTGGACAATAAACGCTGCTATCAACAATGTACCGATGCCAAATATTACCGGCACCAATAATGGAGAAAATGTTTTCTCAGATTTTTTGTCGGAATTGCAGATTCTACTCTTACTAGAATTGGCAGAAACCTTTTCGGATGAAAGTTTGGTATTAGAAGGCAATCTTGAACTTAAATCCTCTTCGCAATCTCCTTCCGATTTGAAAAACTCGATGCTCGTGTGATAAGTTTCGATAAGTTTTTGATAGGAGGTGACAATTTCCTTATAAAAATCAAGAACGGGAAGGACACTAATGGACAAGTAGTGGCACAAGATCATATCTTCAGTAGCTGATCGCAGTCCTAAGATGTTAATCTTTTCAATGTAACTGTTGTACTTGTCGATACACAGGCTACATTGTTTATTTAGAGCAATTGCTTTCTGTTTCGAATTTTCGTAGCTGTCATCTTTAGATTTGAATGTAGAAAATGTAGTCTGAATATCCTTTGCCAGCCTTTGACCAATTTCAAATGAGATATTTTTGCTTACAACATCTTCGACCAAGTTAACAACTTGCATCATTAGATGCTCATAAGGCAGAGCCAGTCGTTTGAAATCTCTGCAGTCAGACCTAAGTTTTCCTTTCAGAGTTGCTGCTTGCTTATTTGCTTTAAATTGGTCATTAGGCCCAAGGAGAATTTCCTAAAATCATATTTAAACCACTTGTATGAATGGAAATAACAAACAGGAGCCTTAGAACTTATTGCTGAAAATATTTACGAAATGTGGATAAATATATGCAGATATAAGCAGTTATTATAGATACCTCCAATGCAGCATCGCAAAGTGGTGAGCTAAAATTCAATTCAAAAAATCAAATGTAAAGTTATTCCATGATAAAATAGCTTTATAGCTTTGCAATTTAAGGGACTGACATTATGGCTTACATGAATCGGTCTACATCGTATTCACTGATTTTATTTAGATAATTTTGATCCACTAAATCCGATGGAGTCATCTTTTTGTGTGAAAATTGGAAGAATGTGAATTTTAAATAGTATTACTAAGTTATTAATAGTTAGTTGAATAAAATTACACTGGTATAATATATTACATTCCTAGTAATAAAACGCGTCAAATTGCCGTTCAATACAAGTTAAACATTATTGGTGCCCGGAGCAACATCAAATTGAAAGCAGCTAATAAATGTCTTTTTGATGAGCCTCCATGTAATTTGTTATTACTTGATATCCATTTCTTCATTTTGCTCCAATGCAATGCATCAGTGAATTTTTGAAAGCGATATTGGCTACTAAAGCTCTTGGTTAAACTGTAACTTATAATTTGAAGAATTTTGTCAGAAACTTTTAGAACTACACAATGAAAGAGGGCGATAAAGACAAAGACTCGGAGGGGGAAGAAATCTACGATTCGGATGACGAGGACAAGGGAGCCGAAGGATTTTCAATTGGAGATGTAGTGATTCCCGTGGACAAAGTCAAAGATTTTGTTGACCCAGAGGCTGTTCTAATAAATAATGCTGATGGCTACATTGGGAAACATGTAGGACAGGTAAATTAGAATTAGAATTATTTTAAAATCCCATTTCTCTTGCTACATACTTCTCGATAATATCATTGGCAATACATTTTAGTTTTTGAGTGAAAAGTACATTCCCATGACTGATGAGGATGAAGACGATGAAATGGAGGGAGAAGACGCCGGACGTGCCTATTGGAAAGTCATTGGCACCATGAAGGTCCATTATAAATTATTTGGTTCATTTGGTTGAAAAACAGCAGAATATTTTAAAATCTTTAAAATGAAATTTTAATGAAATGCAATTATTAATCTCGTACAGGACAGAAAAAATGTTATTCCACAATTTCTGTGGGCCGTGATGAGAAATGATGATTTCGATGCCTACATAAAAGAAGCCTTGAAATGTAGCGTTATTATTTACGACATAACGGAGGATTCATCACAGGAAAGAATAGATGAAATCCGATCAGTGTGTGATGGTAAAGATTGGATTTTGTTGGGCTATCATTTAAATACAAATGACAGGAATATATTTAATTGAAATGCGATAATTGTTGAAATTAATCTCTAAATACCTAAGTCCACATTGATATTTAATGTTCTTGGCAATGGGATTAATGTTAAAAATTGTTTTGTTGATAGCACTTCGTGCTCGGGTACCAACTTTTGCAGCACGTCGAGTGTTTATTTTGATATCGTCTCTTCACACCTGGTCGCACACTAAAACTCATGTAAAAAAAAGACGGAAACCAATACGCAGAGTTTTAAATTAGTAATTAATTAGTAAACATTTTCAAGGATTATCCATATCAATTATTTCTAGGCTGATGGTTCAACATTTACCGAAGATGATTACCGTCGTCGAAGAACAAGACCTTTATATCGAGAATTGCAATTGTTGGAGAGATATGTGGTGGCATCTGGGAAAATGGTAAAATTCCATTTCCCAATTTAGGATTAAATGTTTTTTCCCTCAAATATATTGCAGGTAATATTTTTTTTTCATCTATTGTGCATAGACGAAAGGGATGCTAAAGGCTTACGTGGTTGGAGCTGGTGCTGTTTATGGAGAAGAAGAATCTCCCCTTCATCACTGGTTCAAAAGTGCATGGCATAATGCTAAATATCTTCCCATTTACGGCACTGGGAAAAATACACTTCCCACTATATATATCAAAGATCTGGCAAAGTACGCCATAATAACAAATAACTTCTTAATTTAAAATTTTTGTTTTTTTTTAAATAATTAAACTCATATTTCAGAATCGTGCAGAAAATTATAAATAAAACTCCCAGGAAGCAGCGCTACATAATTGCTGTGGATCCTGTACTGTGCAAGCAAGATCAAATCGCCAAAGTAAATGTTGAAAAATTATGTTGTCAATTAAAAGATTGTGTTGCTGCGTATTTTGATTTTTTTTTCTTTATAAAAGGTCATCAGTGACAGTCTTGGAACAGGGAGGGTTTTCAGAGTTCCCGATTCTGAAATATATTTTAACAGAGAACTGACGGTACCTTTTGAATAAACGATTATTGATTTTGAACACAAGGTAATTTTTGAATTTTTTTTTCCTTTCCAACAGAGTTTTCAAGCAGATCAGCTTCTTTTAGGTTGCCTTTAATTTCTATTTACTTTTTTGGGGCTCAATGGCTGAAGTTATTAAGAGTTAAACTGTAAATTTAATTATGAAATTTATTTCTTTTATCAGATTTGGAAATTGAATCAACATTTTGTTCAGATGTCCTGAATATTGTTCCTGAAGCATCTGGAGGTTATTTTGTTTACTGTAAAATATTTGTGATTCTATTTTATGGGAAATTCATTACAAAAATGCATTTTTGTAGGGCTTAGCGAAATGGTCGACAAAATTTCTACCGAATATAGAAAAGGACGCAATCTTGAGGCACGCTTCTTAATTTTTCTTTTAGAATTTCCAATAATGCCGATCATGATGTTAAACTACCAAATACTGTTAGGTCGGTTTTGCATATGGAAATTAAAAATTTAATGCCAAACTTCCTAATTTTTGCAGCCTCTCAGAGTTATTATTATTGGAAAGCCCGGTTCAAGCAAGTCACTAGTCGCTAGACAAATCTCCGATTTATACCGGGTATATAATTATTTGTGACTTGTTATATATAAATACAAAACTTTTATTTTTTGGCTAGATATTTGTATCTATCGAATGCTTAAAAAATATAAAACTTAAACTCAATATTAACGAAAGTACTTATTTTGTTTCCCAGCTCAATCATTTTACCAAAAAGGAGATTATTCAATCTACAATAGAAATTATGGTAAGGATTTCTTGTGTACAATTGGAAACTTATAGCTTAATAAATCCAATGTGTCCCTATACACGAATGCAAAATTAAAAAATTTTGTAAAATTATATTGTGTGATCTTGATTTAATTTTCTGTTGAAATTTTTAAAGAGAGAAATTGCTGGTGATAAATCCGAGTCTGAGATCGCTGGTGTTGATTTAGAGCGTGAGGAGAATTCAAGAGAAATTGCCAAAGGGATTTTATTTGAAGTAGATGAATCGGAAATAGAAAACGGATTTATCAGCGACGAAGTTTTTATAAAGTAGTTATTATAATAGGCAAAATTTTCAGTTTAACTGCATCCAATGGATTTAATGAATGATTTGTCTTAATTTTTATCAACAGGTTGGTAAAGTTTCGTTTGCAGAGCAATCATTGCAGAAATCAAGGTTGGGTTCTTGATGGTTTTCCTGAAAACTATGATCAGGGAACTTGGTTATTGTATAAAGATAGGGACGAAGAAGAAGAAACTGAGAAAGAAGACGACGGAGAAGGTTATTTGGATTTATTTGTTTTCAATACTTTGCATACATATTTATCCAAAGTATTGAAAGTATCCAAAGTACATATTTATTTATAATCTTCGTTATAATGCAGTTATATTTTAAATTATATTTTAGTAATGTATCGATTCAACAATTGAAATTTCTGTTATAGATTCAACCAGTTTGCTGGATTTTCGTTTTTTGCCAGGTTTTTGGAACTCTAAATAGTTATCCTTATCATTCGATATTCATTATTTTGTAGGCTAAAAAGCTAAGTAATGTGCCGTGTGTTGCTTTAAGATCATGCTAGCGTTTTTGAAGCTAGTGATGAATATCTGATTCGTCGTTTGCAAGGAATTCCTTCTTCACAATTGGATGAAAGACACACGGAAGCAGTATTTCCACAAATTCTTCAAGAGTACAAAGAAAGAAATAGTGATTATGAATCGTCGTTTCAATATTTCATGGATGAGCAAGAAATTTTATATTTTCCCATTGATGTGGAAAATGACAAAAGTCCGTTGATGCAGTCCACCGTGTTTAGAATCTCTAACATGCTTGGTAAACCTAGAAATTACGGTAAGTAAAAAAAAATAACAAAGAGGTGACGGAGAAAAGTTATGGGAAGTATAGTTACAAATTATATAGCGAAAGTGTTTTCCAAATTTAAGGGTTAACCATTGAAGAAGAAACAGCTTTGAAAAATGCACAAAAATTTGAGCTGAAAACGGTGGATCTTAAAGAGAAAGACGATTTGGCCCGTATAGAATCCATGGAGTTGGAGGAAAGACGCAAGAATATTCAGTTATGGGTAAGACACTATTAAAACATTGCAAGTTTACAAAAAAAAATTACCATCCATTAAAATAACAAATCATAGTATTTTTATTCACACATTTACATTTGAATCTGCATAGATGGAAAAGTTAGCGAAAGTGAAAAGGGAGGAATTCGAAAAAGAAGAGGCTTCATTGATACCACTTCGTCATTACCTAATGGCTCACGTTGTCCCAACTTTAACGAAAGGTCTGGTGGAAGTAACTCGTGCTCGTCCTGAAGACCCACTCGATTTTCTGGTATTTTTTAACATTGAATTTTACTAATGTTTCCAATATCATTTACGTGTAGGAGTAAGTAATTTTTGTACGTCGCAGTTTTCCGAATGGTAATTAGCAATTAACTTTTGTAACTGTAAATTTTGATAAGGCTACCTATTTATTGTCATCTATGAAAGCATCCTTGTGAAAGCTTTCAATTATTGAAAGTCCTAATACTTCTTATATTTTTACTATATTCTCCCACAAGGCTTACTGGGCATATTTTCCTCGTAAGTTTTCTGTTGAAAACTACAGTTCTTATCATTGTCCCAATAACAAATTGTTTCTTCTTAGGCGGAATTTCTGTTCCAAAACAATCCAGGAGGCATAAATCCCACAGGAGAAACTTTGTTGGACTAATACTAAAGATTCATATCGTGTCGTCGTTGAATTTCCAACTTACAATTTTTACGTTATAATGTATAATTTACTGAATGTATTTATATTTTAAACTCTCTCCGTTTATAACATAATGATCTTAAAAGTATATATATCCTTCAATTGTCCACAATATTTAATGGGCGATAAGGGTGATAACAATTTATCTGTGAATTTATTAGATTCTCTCAGGAAATACATAGACTGCATGACTTTGTGATAAATTGGAATGGAATGCGCTTGCTTTTACTTATTCTGTGCATATTTGAGAAATTAGATTCCATAATGAGATAGTGTTGTTGGCAGCTAATTCCCTATAGCATTATTTCAGGGTATTATGCATTGCCAGTTTACATTGCTAATAGGAAGATGAGTATAATAAATTCTGGGATATGCATATGGCAATAGTCTAAACTCTTGTTAAAGTAGATACATAAAACACGCAAATATCATAAGAATGTGTCTGTAAATATGTACATGTAATATACACGTAGCTCTTTCTTTGCTACAACTAACTATATGATAGCTATAATATAAATAGCGGCTATATTTATACAACACGTAGCTAGTAAACCTTATTAGCCTCTCCTTCCGGCTCTTAGTGTACCTTCTTCGAAAGTAAAGCATTTTACGTTGGTGTTGTTACACATAAATGTGTCCTATAATTATTCTGCTACACAATTGGAAAATTGTAGATATATTATTAGCGAGTGTTGTGCCAGTCCTCCTATTTGCCAAATTCACGTAAAGGAAAGAGCAAGATACATATAGAATTTTCATAAGTAGATTTGGATTGGACAAACTGTCGATTCGGGAGGAGAAGTTTTGTCGGGAGAATCGTCGAGGGTATACCCGAACAAGAAAAGCGGGAGAGAAACTAGATCAATCGATAAATTCATGCAACGACGTAGTCTTCTTTTAAACATACTTCATAGGTTTTTCGCTTGACGATCGCTCCTCGGCTTAAGTAGGTAGTTTAGCACTATTGTTAGCAGATATTTGAAATTTTATTACTTGTACTTTGCTCAGTACTTATAGTGATATACATATAATATTAGAATAGAGGATATATTAATATACTTCAAACTCAATTACCTAAGATAAACTTACCTAGGATCATAATGCATTGCATATGTGTACTTCTATATTATTTTGACTATAGACATCTCACAAGTAGAAGAGTCCTTATGAAAAACAAGTAATAAAATATCATCATGTCATAGAGGCTGTTATATTTTTAAGACCCTCTTCGAACAAAACATTCATAAGCGGAAACACTATGTAAATTTCCAGACAGGTACTACTGTACAGACAGCCTGTAAAAACAAGCGCAGAAATAGACATTTTATAGGTACTGCTGGCAATAAAAAATACTTACACATACACAGTAGTAGTGCAAAGTGCAAGAAAGTGATATTGGCAAAGTTAAAGCCGGGATGTACAAGGGGAATACAGAATTATTTTTTGTAGTCATCATCAACTCGATTGTGACATTCCATCTTCCCAGCTTGTCTAAAATGTAATTTTCTTTTTTTATTGCTTTATCCTTCAGTGTTCTTCAATCTTCCTTCATAATTAGAATAATAATAATTGTTGTTTTCGCGTGTAATTGTCTCAACAAAAATGCTACATCCTTTTTCTTCTCACAAATTCTCACATTTACTAATCTAAAACCAAACAAAAAGTTTGTTCGCAAAAAAACATTTCATAATATCCTAGCAAATTCCTAAGTACTTTTGTCAATGCAGTGCTAAACAGGTAAGCCCAAATATTATCACTTATATTATTTGTCATCAACCAGTAAGTAATTACTAAGAGAAAACATTCCTCTATCATTAAATTTCAATGCATATGCAGTCGTCGCTGTGCGATTTGTTTTATCTTACATCCTGCCTTAAATTGTAAGCATGTGCATGTATTCAAAACATTTTGTTTGTTCATGTAGCGGAACATTTTCGCCAAATTGTATTACTTATGTGTGCGATAGTAAAAAGTGCTGCTATTATTTTTAATTTTTGCATATTCCTAGTTTTTTCTACTCTAAGAACTGGACTGTCGTGTAATTGTCTATTGTCGTATCGTATATAGACTATAATAATGTGAGATAGAGTGAGTTGCATTATTAATGTTGAAAATACCGATAATGTGTTTGCATGCACGGACATAAAAGTTTGTAATTGCTTTATGACAGGAATCTGCATCCCCGTTGAATGCATTAATAAAACTGTGTTGCATGATTTTGCTTAGTTCTGCCAACTCTTAGATGAATTATATATGGTATAATCGCTATCGCATATATGTAGTGTATCATTATAGGCTCAGTTAAAAATAAAGTGCATGATTATTGCGAGATTGGCATATTGGCAATTTCATAAACAATAGAATTGCGTCATTATTATCTTTTTGTGCTAGGCTGTAGTCGTAGAGGTCATTGTGTCGTTTCGTTTATTTGTTTTTGTTTTTAGAGCTAAAGTTAGCATATGTTTCTGGTAAAAATTCTTTTTTGGTTTGCACCCGTCTTCAGCTATGAAGTCAGATGAGAAAACATTGCGAAAATACTACATGGACAAGGATTACTCTTTTCCATCATCTTGTCCTGCAAACTTTAGCAAGTCGACTACCGCAGTACGCAAATCCGAGAGGCAGCAGACACACATGAAAATGCAGAAGAAAGAGGAAGTGCTGGGAAACATGATACGCACTGCGAGAAAAGTCTACGACGAAATATGCAAGAAGGAAAGCGATCTCAGAAAGAAACAGATTAAGAGTTTATGGCAAGAAAATCGCGCTCTTGTTGGTAATTTTTAACCAATTTATTCCATTGTGAAAATTTAGTTTTTTATTTTGATTGATTATAATATACTCAATTTTTAATTCAGAAGAAACAAACAAAAATGTCAAGCCTTCTGATGCACTATGGTTTGTTAAGAAGGAAAATAATTTGGAAGAGATTCCTGGGGAGGGATACGATTATCTTAGCATGCCTAATTTCTGTACCAGTAATGCAAACGTAGAACTCTTTGAAAAGAATGATGAGTGTGCTGAAAAAAAGCAATCGACACCTATCATAACAATACCGGCATTAGCTTCAATCCCTCCGGTCTTGGATTGGACATCTATCCCATTTAATATACAAGTTGAGGATGGGAAGTATCTGACAAACATTCCATTTCTGGGTGACCATGTTATTGAAAGAGATTTAAGATTCCTCGACGAAGTTGTCGGTCATTACAAAGGCAAAATTCATCAAGAACATTTTGAGAATAAAAATGAATTGCCAGATGAACATTTTCTCTCCATTGTGTCCAAAGTCACAGAGGCAGGCAAAATACGCACCAGGAATCAAAGCAAAGAAATAGAAGACAGTGATGATAATGATAGTAGCAGCGAAGAAAGTAGCCCAGTTCTGACTCGCCAGGTAGTTCGGAAAAGACAAGCGGAAGCCTCTGAGAAAAAGGAGGAGGCATGTCAAATGGCACTGCCTGACGGGAATTCTTCAGCATTAGCGTTTTTAGCTATTTCAAAGGCTTTTAAAGGGATTGGAACTGATATGGAATTACAACAAAGGTCATACAAACTACTATTACTACTATCTCTGTTGATTTATTCATTCTTTTTAATGATCTAATATGTTAGCTGTGAATTAAATATAGATATGAGACTTTGATGAAAAAAAATGTCATCGAAGTTTCTACAAGTAATTCAACGATCTCTCCCATTCCTGTCCCAAACATTGATGGAGTATTTTCCAAATCTTTAGCGAGGGACTCGAGCCTTTGTTCTTACCATTCTTTGTTTTGTCGGCGTTGCTATAAATATGACTGTCAGCAACACGGTACTATACAGAAACTTTGAGTATATCATCCTTATTCCAAATTCTATTTAAATTAAAAGATGTAACTGATGAATATATAATTAACTGTATTTTTAAGCCGAGGAAGATCATGTGGATTCTAAGTATTTAAAAAAGACTCCAGCTGCGCTTGAGCAAGTATTTGGAGAGTGTCAAACGGAAAATTGTTGGAGAAAGAAAGAACTGATTTTAGCAACGAGCAAATCTCGACAGGATATTCGTAAAGATTGGACTCCTTCAGAACGATCTTTATTTCGCTCGCTCTCTTCGCCTTTTCAGAAAAACTACTGTGCTATCGCTGATATTATGGTCACAAAAGACTGCAGAGAGGTAAGACTATACTGAAAGGATTTTGTTTTCTGTAGCTGAAAATTGCATCTAGGAATTCATCTTGTGATAACTTGTTAAGATATTTGAATTCGCTAAAACGGAAGACAGTGCTAGAGAGAACGATAAGGCTGGAACTACACTAGAGAAAGTACGCAAAAGAAACAAGAAATACGCCAGTGTTGTCCAAACGAAAACGAACTCTGCCTCGAAGAGGAGAGGCACTAGACGATGGATAAATAATTTCAAAAAGGCTGAAAAACATCCACTGTCAACGGATTTGGACAAAGGTTCTTCAATGGGGGAACTTCCTGCAAGATTTGTTCCATGCATACATGAAAATGGAGGGGAATGCGATATTGATTGCAAATGCAGGAAAAATAAAACCGCTTGTGAAAAGTTTTGCACTTGTTCTCTCAATTGTAAGTTTGGAAAGTATTTTTAATGTGTAAACATGGTATAATAGTTAATGATTTTCAGCAAACGTTTCTAAATGGTTAATTGCAAGTGTTTCTAAATTAATAAGGTGCTAATCGTTTTCCTGGCTGCCGGTGTACCAGTACTTGCGATTCAAAACGATGCATTTGTTTTGCTGCGTCCAGGGAATGCGATCCTGATTTATGTTTCGGATGTGGAGCCCATGAGTTAGATGTCAGTAACATGACCTGTCGAAATGCAAATATTCAAAGAAAATTGGGTAATAAAATATAAGCTAAAACAAAAAATAAGCCTTGTACATCTTTTCTCACATT
>JAAAYG020001965.1:8466-26586 GCA_009936455.2 Tomocerus minor
GTTCGTTGATTAAAGAGCCCCTTAAAAAGAGGATCTAATAGAATATTGGAAAGATATGAAAACATGAATGCAAGTAAGTACGTACACTAATGCTTCGGGTATCAATAAGCCGACACATGGAGGTGCATAGATAGTACGCGCTTAATTTCTTGCTAAAGTAGATAATTGATGTTTTGCGAATGGGCAAATGTTCTGTATTCTTTATCTCATCACATCGGCAGTAATAAATAATAGGAATAACTGGGAGAACACTTTAAATTCGCAATACGAACGAAGAAGGTTTGGGATTTCTTGTTTGGTGCCTTCAGAGAGTTGATGCATGCATGTGCGTCCGCATTATACCTGACTTGGTTGCCTTTGCTTTGCTATTGCTTTGCATGTCCTCAAAAGATTTATCTCCGCTCGCAAAGTGAAGGAAAGTAAAGTAAAGGCTTTCAAAGGGTCTGCCGCCTGTAAATATTCTATTTTCTTGTCCTGACAGCTCTCTATCTGCCCGAGTTTGGCTCTTTGCGATTGCGAGTATCGCGAAAATTGCGAATGCAAATCCAAATGTTGAATCCCCTGCAACTGTTTGATGTCTGTTGTGCCAGAGAGTCTCTAAGGTGAGGTGAATCTGAGACAGAAGAAGAAGGTGCATGGGCTGTTCTGGTGCAGACAGAGCGACTGCTCTTTCTTGTTGAATGCTTCACATGATAATCTGTTGTTTCTTACTCTGTGACTACGAGTAGCTATTTAGTATACAAGCAATAGAGCCACAGCCAGTGAGAGAGATCCTCTTTATAGTTTTATCTACAGCTTTGTTCTATAATTTTGCGGCAGACCGCAAACCAGAGAAACAAATGGAACAAACAATCTATAGTGGAGGTAAGTAATATTATTGAGGCAAAGTTTACCTACCTACCTACCTACAAAGCTAAGGAAGGCATGGCATATCGAGTAACGAATCTGTTTTTCTATCTCTCTGTAGGTGTTATGTCGGCATCCGAACGGACATGAAAGGAAAACAAGCTCTTGCAAAAATCCCTATTATCCTGCACCATACACAGAGGTATATATACAAAGCACAACTCTACTCGATTGTCTTCTATTATCTCTAATGTGAAAAATAATAGGGCAAACTCAAGTCTACTTGAATAAAGTTCAGAAAAACTGACTAATATTTATCTGTATTATATTATAACGTGAACACAAGTTAGTAGCTATACGTAATAATCTTCAATGTATACAAATATAATAGGCACAGTGATGTTATGTTACATACAGATATCTAAAAGTCCATTGCATTTGTCTTGCAAATTATCTAGGCTGTGCAAGAATATCTATTTCGCCATCGCAATTCCAATCTGTAGCAGTTTTTTCTCTATGCCTTGCATAAAGGAAGCCGATGTAGTGTGGTGAAATGAAAACATGTCTTGTCTACTTGTCTAAATCTCAGAGAGTAGTATATTGATGGATATAATAGATCAATTAAAGGTTGATTACCGGTGAGCAGGCGGAAAGTGTCAGAGCGATCATTGCCGCCGACAGAGAAAGAATGGCCCACAGCAATGCATATCTTCGTGCAAACTCTCGTTCCGTCGGGTGGAACAGAAATGAGAACATGTCCGTCGACGACGAAGAAGACTCTGTCAACAACAATGATGAGCTAGAATCTCCCACTGATGTAGTCGTCGAAGAACCAACACCATTCGGACACTTGATCCAACAAGATCCTTTAGACCAGATTCTTCGAGAGCCGACACATTGATTGCGACTTCCCTGCAGGAAAACGTCTTCGTTTCCCAATGCGGGCGACTTCCCAACTTCTCCTTTGTTTACAGGACCGTTTGATGCGTGGAGGATGTCGATTGGGGAGGATGCGATGTGGGGATTCGTGTTTGAATTCGGATTCGCAGGGAAATGCGGGGATTCATGAGGGTCAAATGAAGGTTTTCGAAGGACAGTGGAAGTAGATGCTGGGGGATCTCTTCCGCTCAGGGATGGAATGCTCATTGTGGATTTAAAGTCTTTGTTACCAGCGTTGAATGGAAATGTTTGGTGAGTCTGCTGCTGACTTTGATCAGTTCCTCGAGAGTGTGAGTTGCTTGAGCTTTGGTAAGTATTTTCATACGGGCCTGGGATGCACATGTGCTGATGATTGTTCTCAGGGTAGAATTTTGAGCATTCTAACGAGGGTGGCCATTCGAATCCAAATTCTGTTAGAACAGGCTCGCATTTTCGACGCACTGAGTTGCACAGCGAACGACATGGACCTGACACAACACAATTTATTTTTCAAATTAAGAAATTGTGTAATAAAATGGGTTTGGTTGTATTGTCAATTGTCATTGTGTGATTCTGCTGATTAGAAACATTTAATAAAGAATACTTACCGATGGGTTGTGGAACCTTGTCAGTACACATAGGGACATACGCAGAGCACAGAAAAAGCTTCAAATGCGGAGAGCAGCCATACCTACAGAAAATCATGAATGATCATTATTATTATCATATTCAGTTAAAAAGTCTTCACATGATGAGCACAGAAAACATTCTTTCGTTTCTGCCGAATTCTCAGAAAACGTCAGGAAATTTATAGCACAAAACATATGACATTTTTCATATTCTAATAATTTAATGGATTTAATTCTAGCCATTGTACACTTGCATATACTAGAACAATAGAATATGCATTCAACAGATAGATGCCAATTGGATATGAAATATTGTAGAGACAGAAATTATAAAAGTACATTGAACCAAATGTTCCATATTGAGCGTAATAATTGGCAATTGGTTATAATTCCAAGTATAGAGCAATAATAGTAATCCTGTCTGTCTGTCCATCATAATAGCATTAATAAGTCTATTCAATTCATCACGCTCTGTTAATCTGAATGTTGATATAAAGACCTCTCTAAAGTGCTCTGCTCTTTTCTAGCAACAGAAGAATGCACTTTAGTAATTGATTGTAAACTCTTGTCTCATATCATTAGCCATAAGTCTGTCTCTTATTCATCCGACGAGTCTCTCTCATTCTCCAAACATTCGTGCATCGTGGCGTACTTATTCCCAGTAATGTAACAAGTAGGCACCTAATAGCAAAACCCTCGTCTCTTTAATTCTCCTACAGAAAAATGGTCATTAATTCTGTTTCTAGCGATTTTCAGCTTCCCAATAGGGAAATGATATTACGGCTAGGTAGAAATACAACATTCTTTGGTAAAAATTCATAAAATAAACGTGTGTACTAGTGTCTATGTAAGAATGATTTAAAATTGATTTCCCATTGGGGTAAAGGTGTCTGTATGAATAGACAAGGTGCATTCAACTCATTAGAGGTCTAAAGATTTGACAGACAAGCCCGGCCAAGACAAGACAGTCGCATTATAGAATTAGAAAAGCTTTTGGACTGGTTGGACGTTTATTTAAGTGAGTGAGAGAGTGAGTGAGTGTGTGTGGAGAGTAGCCGGATAAAGTAGAGAGAGAGAGAGAGAGAGAAGGAATGGAGGACAGTGAAGTGATTGTTTCTCGTAGGCAGATCCTCGACGACCGTGTAAAGTCCCTGTCAAAAATGTCAAGTTCATGTCAAACATCAGGGGGCTAATCACTCCACTGCAGAGCACAACAGACACACATAGACACGGCTTTTAATATTATTATTCGACAAAATCCTTTCTACCCCTTCTGCTTTCTACTATCTGCTAAAGTACACACACTACATATGCACACGAACAACTTATAATAATAATCATATGCATAGCCAATTCAATTCAGTCCAACTCAAGTCAAGTCATAACCTAACACATAAATATGTAAATAAATACCTACGCCTACTTTGCATTTGAGTACACAACACTTTTACTGTGCACTTGTAATAATATAAACGCAGAGCTACATTTAGAATGCACACGAATGTTAGATTAGACACCACCTTAAGTAAGTATATAATCTGGCTCTATGTAGCAAGTATAATTTGATTGCAGCGTAGATATTTCATTTTTACACATTGAACTATAACTCTATCTCAATTCTATGCTTAGGGTCACTTGTTGTGCATTAAATATGAGAATATAATATTCTTATGTAGTGAGTATGTATAGGGAGATAGATGGAGATTTGCTTTATCATTTTCAGTGCTACTTACTAAAGCAAGCATTCCTTCAGATAGCTCTCTTCATTTTTCAATAATCCATCTTCACTCACTTATGTTATGCTGTTATGAAGTGTCGAGATGGAATCCAGAGATAAAAATCCAATATAAAACACTCTGTGCCTAGCTAGCAGAGCAATATCTATTTAGGAGAAAAACACTCGAGAGGCTTAATGTATTTTTCGGTGAACGTTCTCCTCATTGCACCAGTCAAGATAACTACATGAAAATGGAGTGCATAAGGGAGAGCTCCTTTTACCTCTCTATTTATGTATGTAATGAAGGAATGGATATAGCAGCAGACTAAGAAACTTTGTTGAAATGTCGAAAAATAAAAAATTCTGATACAGGCAAATCCAATCGTTAACTTTCCGCTGAGTGAGATTTATTCATCCGGTTCACTCACTCAAATCAGTCAGTCATTTTATGTGCTAGCATATATACAATTCAGAATGGGAAAAGAACAGAACATGACATTCCTCCACTCTTTTAATTCACCTCACTTTTTCGTTTGTCTTCCAATAGGGATTGTCTTGTAGACATTCAGCAGCGGAATAAAACTGGGATCCTGGGATCGAAGTCTCGCTATTTATCATTAATCAAGTTGACACGTTTTAGACTGTGATAAATAAGCAAATTACATTGAATAAAATCGAATGGAATTGAGAATACATGCTTGGAAACGAGTGAAACAGTTTCAAGAATTTAGTAAAACAGAAAATTTTGTAAATCAAGGAGCAGAATTAAAAAATCAAAATCAAAGTATGCTAAAAAGAGATGAAAATATTAATTACTTCAAGGAAAAACGTAGAACATAAAGCTTTTGAATGGCACAGTAAAAAAGATTTTCAAATTATTGGGAATTAAAAATTTTCGTTCATTAGGAAAATTCAATATTTTCCAGTTCTGGGGTTTTCTGCGTTTTCTTTTTCGTGTCGACTCCCCCATCCGTCGCTTTTCATAGCCAGTCCTTTTTAAAAGAAAGCAAGGAAACTGACAATGAGCAGATAATTCCCCTTTATAGTGTTAATGTCTGTGTTAACTTTAGTTTAACATATACAAACAATCAAGTAGGCTCAACTCTGCCCTGTTCTGGTTTCTTCCCAGCCATTTAACTCTGTAGTCCATTTCTCCTGCACTGCATATACCTACTTACACTTACTATTAGTCTAACTGCAGTAAGAGACATGTCAAAAGGATTTAGAGGATTTACATTATCTGGAAAACTAAAACTTCAATTCTGACCTGACACGACTGACATTCTAATCTGACTAAGCTAAATGGCTCTTTGGCTCATTGTTAGCTTTGGAATTTCTTCTTCTTTCTTCTATCCGCTATTACTATTACTATACACACACACAGAACGTCCAAATTTAGATCTGTCCATGGGCAATGTGCTAATGTGTTCATTATCAGCATTTCCTTTCGTCGTTATTTCTTCACTTTCTTAGATTTAATGAGTTTCTTAGGGACTTACTATCACCCTTGTCTCCCCGGACATCTTTCCTTCATGATTTATGAGAAAATTATATTTATCTACAGGAATTTCTTTCAAATCTGTCTTTCCGCACCATATAGACAGGAAAATATCATTACTAAATACCATAACATACTTTAAAGCTATCACACTAAGTCTTATCTATTTTTAATGGTAGCCATACATATACTTCAAGCATTTTGAAAACCGATAGTACAAATTACAAAGGTTATTTTAAATAAACACATCTAAAATCTAATGACAATAGCTACCGTGTGAAATAATTTGATAGCTTTATTTTCATTACAGATTAGGTTGATTATTGGACTTCATTTTTGCAGAATAATTTAGTAAACCATAAATTACGATTCATATAGTAGTTTACTCAAAATACATGAAAAAATCTTTAGTAAAATGAGTTTTAAGTCTTACTGTATGAGAGGAGTGAATGTTTGTAGCAAAGCGTCGGCATCGGCTTGGACATCATGGCCAACCAAATTGGGCATTGTTGTGTGATTGTAGCCGACTCCCATACAAAGACCTGGAATTCAGACAAAAACTCCGTTTTATTCATCATTTTTTTGGTTTGTATTGTATTGAGGAATAATGTGACAAGACAAGCAATAACAATCCCTAAGTACACACTATGACAAATATGAGAGGAAAAAAGTTTGGTTTTGAAGTTTTCGTGAAAAACGTGAAGAATTCCGAATTCCCATAGTTTACATATTTGCGGTAGTTAATAAGTAAGCAGTGCATTTACTATTGTATCGCGGGAGCTACCTGTTCTTTAAATTACGTAAAGTAAAGCGTGGTAGCAGCCCCTCTTCTGTTATGGCTAAAGCATGCACACTAAGACAGATATTATTAGCTATAGCACTTATTATAATGGCATTACGCTAGTTTCCTCCCAACTCGCATTGCATCACATAATCGCCCACGACCATCATTATCTTCTCTCTTACCAGGATTTTTATTTTTCCAACAGAATAACACAACAATGACATCCTCCTGCTGTCAAAGGAGCCGCTTGGCTACGATTAGCAGAATCACTGTCGCATTGACAATAGTAAAAGAATGCTTTACTTTACGCATCGTATTTACGTAGGTGTCTCTCTCATAACATACAAATAAAGCCGGATACACATAAAATAAATAGATAGGAAAATCCTCACAATTTTACTCGCAATTGAAAGAATGAGCATCTGTGCGTATCCATATTTAAATCCTAAATAGCTAGTCAGATGGAATAAATGAGAGTGCGGACGGGAAAATGACAGAGAAATGAAGAAAAGCAATCAGAGGACGGTGGTGGCAGGGCATTAAGGATTTTTCTTGTTTTCTTCATTTGATGTCAATGAGACTTGCCCGCGTGTATATATAATTCCTGTCTCTCCTTATATTTGTCTCCGTCGACATATAGCCGATGCTAAACAACTAACAACTGCCATTTAACATTTACATCCACATTCCAAGGAATTGCAACGAAATGAATTCAATTGAGTCTTTGCCTCTTCATTTATGTCCTGTTGAAAGAAATCTCGTGTGCATTTGCATTTACATTAGCTCCTAGCATCCCACCACGTTCTTTCCATTATCTCTCTTCAGGTCTGCTTTTAAGTACACTGCTCTTGAGGAGAAAACCCAAAACTATACTACATCGTAGTACTATACTACCGCCTCGCAAAAAGTCACGAATGAAACCATCTTTACCATTCATTCATTTTTTATAGCTTCAAATTTATTACACAGTACAGATACAAAAACTCTTCTTCCTTCCCATATTTCCATAGGATTTATTTTTTAAACTGAATTTGTATTTTACACAAAAGGTATTTCACTCTCTTTTCCCTATAATAATAATAAGAATCCAGATTATATAGGTACATAGAACTAGAAGGAATGACTAGACAATGTTATAGTGCATATTTGAGTGTAAGTACTATTAAAATTAGGTTGTGTACACATGCTAATATGTAAATAGCACATAGCTAGTCTATCGAAGCACTTGTCATGTCAAGTTGTGAGTTTTCTCTCGAAGCTTTGTGATTAGCATGCCTTTGCGACAGAGCTCTACTACGTACGATAAGTAAATAGAACTCTTCACCCGCATTCCTCCACTTCTAATACTACTAGACGACTTAGAGCAATGAAATTCAATTCAATTAGATGCAATGAAATAAATTCCAATGAACAAAGTGAGGGAATTGGATGAGGAGCGGAGAGGAAGCCGAAGGAAGGCAATTACCAACAGAGCTTTTTTACATTGTAGTTGAATTGCCTTACTTATTGCCTTATTTGCCTACCTGTCCACAATTATTTTACATTCCTTCGCAGTTTGCACAACATTAACCAAGAAACAAAGTACGTGAGCAGAGGAGAGTCATTGTGGAATCACAGAAGAAAAGAGCAGTCCAACCAGATCACACCGTTATATACCTTTGCTCTAGCTAGCGATGACGTTCAAAACAGCAATCATAACGAAGCACTTTTTTCTACTCTTTAATTTACTCTTCCACTATTTATTCTTCTTCCATGTTTGTTTTTCAGGCAGCTTTGCATGCACCTATCCACCATTTCCCTCATCAAAATGCATAAATTCATTTGTTTTTAATTTGCATAGCAAATGTTTTCATGTTGTCAGTAAATAAACACACCATCAGTACACAAGACTTTAAAATGCAAATTATAATATTACTACATTGTGTACATAATGGCTAAATATACAACACATCTACGAACTAACTAGCCATCCCTTGTGCAAATTTCTATGTCAGATCTTTTATACTTATACGTAATTCTTATTATTCATGAGTCATGAGATTCCACGTGCATTCCTCTTTAGATAAATTGATTTGATATTATTAATTAAACAACAATTCTGCAGGTGAAATATTCGCCAAATAGAATGCATTACAATTTCAGGTAATAATTAAGCTTTCAAGTTTCCTCTAAATAAAAAGCAAAAAATCCATCAGCCTGGAGAGTTAAGCCAAAGCTGCAATACTTTAAAGTAAATAATAATGTAGGATAATAAGCTTGCCAAGTTTTTCATTGGAAGATTGAAGACTGTATATACGGGGATGAGGCGACAAGACACGAGAAGCTAATTTTAAGAGATCTCAGCCCTACCTACCTACAAGTCTATTGCAAGACTCTTTATCGTCCATCCATCCGGCAAGTTGAAAGAGAAATAAGGATTGCAATAATGGAGAGACAATGTTGAAGCCGACTTGGGTATATATTCATTTTATATCTGTAGTTAGAGTCTGGGAAAGGGAACTTCATCCTCACTGAAAGAAGTGAATTGTTAGTTGTAAGAATTTCGTGGTTGCTTGGAGTGGAGCCGAATTGCGTTAAAGTTAGTCTTGGAGTTTATCTGTCTATCTGATTTCATGATTTGAATGTTTTGTGTGCACTCAAGGGAAAATTACGCCATGCCATGGCAGACGAAACGAGACAAGAGAGTGTCGGCCATGTAGGAAACTTATAAAGCTAGAATAGAAAGAGAGTCGTAGCAGGGAAGTTATAAGCTACACAGAGGAAAGAAAACCACAAAAGAAACAAAAATCATCACATCACATTAGATCAAGATGAGGGCTAAAAGAGGAGAGTCGTGCCTTATATGTAAAACACAACTTTTCTTAGGGCATCTATCAAACTGCTGTTGAAATATTATAGGAACCAACGCAATAAACTACGAGTAAATCATAGAATACATTATAGACACAGACTCTGTGTATATAGAGACCATTAGATTGTTTTTTTATAATTCCCAAGTGGATACACATTATTTAATGCGATACAATGGACATACTGTACGTGTATGTATATATGTAAAGTATATTTTGGCTTCCTTCGGATTACTGTTACCCAAATCCTGAAAACCTGAACTTTTCTACAAAGGAAACATGAAAAGCTAAATGATCTCATCTGCTTGTCAGTCTCTATATGTATAAAGGGTCGTTGTGTAGGGAATCTAATGCGATTCTCATGTCGTCGTTAGTTTTTTGAGTTTTTTCCAAATAGGAAGGCCGAAAAGAGCTTTGGCTATATCTATGATCATGGCAATTCGACTAAGTAAAGGCTTGTCAATTCAAGCCGCCCAATTATGGCCAATGCCATATCAAATGAAACCAACTAAAGTTAATGGCTAATGATGGAGGAAGCAGAAAATAAAACAGACTAACTACATTATATTCAATCCAAACATTTACAATGATTCTAAAAGAAGTCTATATATACACAATTATATCTATATAAAAATAAAAATTTTACTATATGAGTAGATATTGGATATAAAGAAGCTTTATAAATGTTCTGTTCTGATAATAGAGAAGTGGATTGAGCTGTATAGTATGGATGGTTTGTTATTATGTGATGGCTTCATTTAAATAACGAAAATCATTTGTGGTTGGGCTTGGGCTGCTTTTTAGCTTCATGATGTTTAAGTAGAGCTAAGAGATGAATCTTGAGTTCACCCACGTCTATCGTTAAGAAAAGAACTTCTGGAATTTCCATCCGACACACTACACTGCTCTCTGCCTTTACAAAATCCCTGAAATATCTTTCATCAACTACCAACCATTGTGTAATGTAAGTGCTCCCATTCTGAATCAATTTAACTATTTTTTATTAGTGACTGACAGATGCATTGAGTAGGAAGAAAGAGGGTGGATATGCAACTCGAATTCTTCTCGAGCGAAATAAATGCTCCCAAATCATTATCCTTCTTTCCTTTCTACACAGTTTACAATTATTTACAACTTTTAATAACACGAGTCTTCTATGCTACAAAAACTCATGTGGGTTGGGCACGTATCATAATAATACAGAAATAACCATCTAAAACAAAAGAGATATGGTTGATACCTATATATCCATAGCTAAATATCCGATGCCCACGAGCTACTCTAACTCTTTATTGTTAAAAAAAAGTTGTGTGAATGAGTATAATATAAGTAAATAATGCCATATTTACAACCTCTAAAATTCAATTATGTAATAAATTGCAATTTTGAACCCAGATGCAGCTACTAAGGTATCTTCTTCCTAAGTAGCTCTCCTGCTAGTAAATACAATAAGAGCACGGGTTAAAACAAGAGTATATTAACCTTTCCTATCTTCACAATTGAGTTTAAAGTAATTCAATTCTCATAATCTTCATCAAGACAAGACAAAGCTAACGTAATTGCACAACAGATACACATAATATCCCATAAAGTACCATATAAAAACAGAATTAAAAGCAGGTAGTATGTGTGAGGGACGAGTAGTCGCAATAGTAGCAAAGCAAGCTGTAAAAATCTTTATAGCTCTCACTTCTCGCCTACTACATACCGTAAAAGCAGAAAACTGTCAGTTAACGATGGCAATTTCATTTCACAGTTTTCAAATACAACCTTCATGTCTAGCTATAAAAAATTGAGAATGTAGAAATTGTACGCATACACTTCAATATTAAAAAACCTCGCTATCCTTTCGTCACCATCTCCTTCTACCTACTTTTAGAATCTCATTTTCCTTGACTATTTTTAATGTTATAAAAATTGAAAAATATATTTGTACAATCAAGAGCATTGTTAAAATTAATTCAATTACAATTATTTTTTTGCTAACCATAAGTTAACAGATTAGTGTAGCATTTATTTAAGTGATTGAAATAGTGAATATCTGTTAGCGGTTATCAGAGTAGGTCTAGTTTATGCCTTCAGTTAGTTATTAGTTAACAATAGAGACTAACTTATTGTGACAAAAGTTACGTTAATAAGCAATGTACATGTTTCTGATAAGAAAAAAATTCAACTTGATTTGATTTTTGATTTACAACGGATTGTCCTACACATGAGAAGTCAAAAGCGAGTAAACATAATATTATGATAAGATACATCACATTTTACACACCTATGTGAAATACTAAATCACAAACACGTACACTTGTACATGGAAAAGCAGTAGCAATTCAAGTGAACAGTTAAATACAGAAAAGAGTCGCTGTAAATACAATCATCTCTTGATAAGGAGAGATAATGAATAGAGCAACCCATAGAAATAAACAGGAACGGACGATGATGATGCGATGTACACACCAGAAACCACAATCAGTATTTCATAGTGTGAAGGTCTTGGGCAATTTGGTACTTGAGATTCGCACTTTGTTGATATTCGTATTTCAAAAATTCAAATTCGTATTTCCATAATAGAAACAGATATATATTTTTACATATTAAAATCCTTATTCATGATATTCACTGTTTCTGGTATTCATTCCCATTAAGTTGCCTACAACCGCAACCTATTGATAATCGTTTCAGATATTCACTCTTACATGCGGGTTAATCCACCTTTTACAGTTTGACATGCATTAAACATTGACACATTGAATTCCTTGAATGACAATACGAATTCATAAAATGTCAATTCGCATTTCGGAGATATACCGCTATCACTTTAGTAATTCTAATTTCCATTTTGCATACATAAGTAATATCTATATAAATTCCTGACATACGAAATAGAATTCAGAAGTACGAATTTACGGCATAGCTAATATCGAACTACAATAAGTATTTAGTATTTATTGCTGTACAGTGGAAAAGAGGATTGAAAAGGCAATCACTCAATCTCAACTAAATATCAGAGCTAATAGCTGGTGGCTAGATGATGAGTGGTGTGATAGATGAACTTAAATGTGCAGACGGAACCAAGTTCATTCCTCGTCATGTAAATGTAGCTTTACACTGCTAATAAAACCCAAGTCAAGCGCTTAGCCATTGTTAGCAGATAAGATCGTCAACCTTAGCATTTACATGGCATAAAATCACTGCTAGCCATTCTAATAATATAATCATTGCTGCTCTAGAGTCTTGACAGGCAGAAGCACAAGCACAGCAAGTTGAGTTGCCATTATTTATTTATTTATTCACTCTATCTGCATGGCCAAGTGTTCAACTGCGTCTTACCTATTAATAGAGATGCCATTGCTACTTTACATCTATTGCTAAACGTCTATGAATAATAATTCTCATATAGTATACGACACTAGCACATATTTATATCCATTTTAACTGCTTTTCTCTAGTCAGCTATTTACATCTTTTGTTTTGCTAGCTATTGTATTTATGATTTGAAAACAATCACTAAGAGTTGTTGTTTGGACTTCCCAAGAAATCTTTATTGCAACGTTTGCACAATTATTCACTGTGAGTATCAATCAACTGTGAAGTCAATTTAAGTCAATACTGATTCTATTTCACATAAGTCATATTACAAAAGTCTTTCGCAACAGCTTTCCCTTCACATTTCCCTTAAATGTGATACAAATGTCCAGAATTATTGTTGTACTGTATTTTCAATGCACATTTTGAAAAATACTACACATTGTTGCAGCCCATAGTAAGGGCAATTAAATAGTTAAATATTTCCTACTGCGCTATCATCTTCTTCAATTGTTAGTAGATAAAAAATAATAAATCATTTGTAATTATACATGAAATGTTACAGTTAATCGTAATTGTGATTGTATATTTGCATAATAGGCTGCTGTAATGTAAAAGACCGACAATGTACACAAACAAGATGAGAAAAGATTCTGGAAGGGAACAGACAAGAACAAACCGATGTTTTGGCAGCTGCTTTTATTTTCTTTCATCTCAGTCGTATCCCTTTGCTGTAAAATGGAGTCTGACTTCTACTAATGTAACTGAGTGAGTGAGTTAGTAAAAATCAGTCAGTCTGTCATTTCCATCTGTAATGCTGTGTAATTCGTTCGGTAATGTATGGGATGTGAAGTTTAAATCTAAGCTAAGAACCAGGTCTCGTCTCAACTCATCTCACAGACTTTTAACTAACTTTCCAGAAGGAAATATCTCTTGCTTATGAACTCATCTCCCAAGAAAATCCTTTCTTTCTCACAGGAGTGAATTCCGACGACTAGAACATTTCTTTTTTCGAGATGAAGTTGCCCGGTCTGGGTGATGTGATGTAACTCAGCTGGCAAGGAAAGGAAGCAAATGAAGTCAAGTCAGAAGAGATTGGAATTAACTAACTTCCGCCTACTAGTACATCTGTCTGTTATAATGTCTGACAAGCGGGGATGTACCCGTAGTCTCGACTATTTTCATTTCACTGAATAATCTTTAAATATAAGCTAAAGCTAACCATAGGAGGGAGAAAAACTCGGAAATCGACAGAGAAGAGACAAGAACAAGCCACACGCCTCACCGCAGCGCATAAAACACCAACAACACATTTTTCTGATCTGTATCACAGAATCCTTTTACTACACCACTAAAATTACAAAGATATATTATGATGATGCATATACATACAGTTTACTCGCAAGATATTTAAAGCATCTTTTGCATTATACTATTCGCTACGTGAATCTTTCTGGAATTTTTATTATGGTATGCGCTCAAACACTTTGTAGATGCAGTGAGAGCTTTTCCAGGGAATTGAATGAGGTGTGTCACTTTTGTATTTTGTATCCCATGTTAGAATATGAGTGACAGCAATTTCCTGGATCGCAACCAAAGTTGGCAGAGGTTATCTATTGACTATAAATACACCTAAATTCCGACTAAGAAAAGTTAAACGAATTTCGTTGCAAACAAACAGAGGTTATTCACTGGCTTGTGAACACGTACATATGCACTTGGGTTGATCAAGGTGATTTTGTGTTGGGAATTAGAAAAATCTCTCTATCTTTTAGATTATAAGTACGCGAGAACATTAGTTGTAATTTAATGTTGACTTAAGTACGTGTCGTATTTGTTTGAGAAAGTAATTCTAATAAACCAGCAGTGACAAGTGCATGTACGTGGCTTGAAACGAATTCTTCTCTCGAGCAGGAATTCTTTTCATTGATATTATATTTAGCAACATTGGTCATAACAGAACATAAAATGCAAATGATGTGCAATTTCACATGGCTCAAATCTCTATATAATACTCTCTGTTTACATTTGCAGATACATTCGAATTGCTCACAAGTGATTAACTGCTCGAGCGAAAACTAACGACGCGTTTACAGATAAAGATAAAACGCGGAGCTAAACACAGCAAATCCGATTTTTTCTCAGTGAATGATGGAATGGGCGAGACATTTTGGTTTTTAACAGCTGGAACACATTAAAATCTTTCGACTTGCTCATCCTTAGTTATTTATTCGAGAGTATATATTATTATCAACCTTCACTGTGGGCAGGAGATGAATGAACATCGTTTTGCCAAAATGGCATGCAAAACTAATTAATTCCATGGAATACATCCATTGGTGCGTACTCGGTGTACTTCTGTTTATAAAAAGAAATTGGAAATGGTAAAAATAAATACCGTATATATCTACTATACACATGATCATAACTATCATGCAATTTTAAATTAGCAGATTGTAGAATAATTTCTTTCATGTTTTTTTGTGTAGCAAGTAAAAATGTTATTCCCTGTACTATTTATACAGTAGATATATATATAGGATTCTGAATATTTCTGAAGGAATGATTGATCAATATAATTCGGATTGTATTCTACGATTTATTGTCTTGGATGTATCATACATAAAAATAATATACTCCCTCATTGGATAAGATCAAGTTAGACTAAGAATCCTTTTATGGACCTTATGTAATTTAACTTTTTTTGCCAATTTGATCTGTATCATATATACTCACTACTAACTTGGACACTTCGCCAGATATTTTATTAGACGGCGGTGCTTCGTCATTTCTAAAATGGAAATACCAAAAGCAACAAGTACATGCAAGCATTTCTCTTGCTAACTACATCATGTAGATATACTTATACAAGCCAATATCTGGACAGGACGCAATTATAAAGGCAAAACCTACAACATTATGTTTAAAACGTACTTAGGTATTATTATTACAGTATTTGCTTTAGCTACAAAATGACCTTTAGTTGCTTAATATCAGAAACAAGCATAAATACCCATTCCATACGATATCGTGTGCTTTTATCAACTCTGCGAAAGGATTCTACTTCGAATCGTTCAAGATCTAATGGGCAGATGAATAAACATTCAATTTATAAAGACAAAAACAACCATCTCCTTTCATGGATAACATTAGTTAGTTTTAATTTGACAGGACAAGGTATTGGTAACTCGTCCAGTTTTCTCTATATAATTTAATGTAAAGCTCGAGCAATCAGAACAATACTTATATGAACAACTAACATTAAAAGATCCTGAATGTAGATATTAATTCAACTGCAATCGTCTAGTTAGCTCAATTTAGGGAAAGCAGCAAATAAAAAGAGACCGTAAATATTGACTCGGAATGAGTTTTCCTAAAACGGAGACAACTAAAGTTACTTACATGGAATGTAGAGCTATACAGTATCAAATGATCTAAATAACTCTTATAAGTTAATTAAAAGTATCACTCCTTTCAAGGACAAGTAAGATTCAACAATTACTCTACTATACTTTGAAATTATTGCTGGACAATTCCTATTTAACAGTTTTTCAGAATTTGCAGACTACACAAACTACAAATAGAGTTTCAGCAGTAGCTTTTTAATGTTTGTGCTAAAGCAATGCTAGACAAAAGCTTACATTCTTAAGTGCACACGTTTTTACATAATAGCAAAAATGTTCTTACCGATCTTGATTGGTTCACAGCCTCCTTGCGAAGGTAAATGATGGTCCGAATCGATACCAATCATGCCAGAATGACCGAGATAACTTTCATCATCATGAAGATGATCCATCATATCTAAACTGGCAGACGCTTTCCGATCACGATCACGTTCCCGTTCCGGATTAGAGTGAGTTGAGCTGACGAAGGCGCCAGCGATTATCACCGCCGTCACAAGAACACGCGTTAACAAGATCCTCATTGTTTTCCTCTTTACAAGTTAACAAATTGCTCCGTGAACATGAAAACAAAAAATTCTTGACTTAATAGTAGCTGCGACAAAACAGAGCTGTGCTCCTCCAGATTTTCCTTTCCTTTACTGCATTTTCCTATTTGGTTAAATAGAGGCAATCCCGAGATAATAACATTGCACGACACTTCATCACCGTCAACACCGTTTCTTTCCTTGGAAAAATAAATTACACTTCACGAGAACGAAGAGAAGAAAGAAACTATTTTCAAATTACACCACTTTTTCCCTAGATATATTTTCTTGGTTTACATCAATGTATTACCAAAGCCGGTATGTTTTAGTGTAGCACTGATTTTACATTTTCCATGTTTGCTTGCCGAAAAGTGCTTTTCTCACTCTACACACACGAGAAAATGAATAAAATTAACTGTTTGATTTTCAAACCAATTTTCCAATGCGTTTGGCACTTAAAATCTCCGTTTTCAGTTTTCCGTCTCCGTAATAGAAAAAGAAAGGCTCACATTTTCCAATTTAACTTTATGTATAATAATGGTGTGGACTTTTCGTCGTTGCAGGCAATTTTCCCAGGAGAGTTCTTAAGGAAAAGATGTAATTTAAGTTGACATGAAACTGCGTAATCTTTGCACACACAGTAGCTCTAAAATATTTCCACAAACTGTTAACAATGCCAGAAAGTGGCAATTAATATTCAAGAATGAAAACACAGGTCTTGTTACGTTAACAAGGTGCACATGCAAAGGCTTGGCAGTCCAGTCCTCAGCTCATCTTGTTAGTTAGTTAGAGTCAGAATCTCAGAATGTTGTTGTTGAGAATGAAAGGAGCAAGGTAAAGAAACGTAACGTAACATAACCAGCTCGGCTAATAACAATAATAATAATCTCGGTTCACGTCCACTACTCCACATAGAGAGAGAGCAAGGAGTTTGCTAGGACTCTGAACATAATGTATCCGGTTAGAATGCCAAGTGAAGACTGACTGAGCTGAACTCTCGACTCGACATTCAATTCAAGAGAATCTGGCTTTTTTCGTTCGACTCGTCTGTCTGTGCATAGCATGGGCTCTTTTCCTTTCCTTGACAAACTATGTGTGCATTGTGTGGCTACATCAACTCTTCTCTCTTCTCTTCTGGACGAGTACAGGCAGAGAGTGAGTGTAGTAAAAGGAATAATATGCTAACCCGGCAAGTGAAATAAACATACACGCTCACTCACTCACATTTATAACAAAATAGAGACTGGGGCTGAATTGGAGATGGAGGAAAAGATTAGCTGGGCTGGCATTTTCCTCCCTTGCCTTGTTCTCTATAAGTTAAACTACATAATGGACTGGCTATAACGAGATCCTAATATACAGACATGCACTTATGTACTTGCTAATGCTAACTAACTAGAAAGACTCACCACTCGCTGACATTACAAAGTAGACAAGACATGGAGCATTTCAGAATTGAACCAACCAACAATTCTACTAACTCATCCAGTCCAGTTTACTCAACCTTTATTCTACCTGAACACTATATACTTACATTTATATATTATTAGACTACTTTTATACTCATTTTACATCCTATCCACTAAATTCGTGCAGGGTAAATTCGTATTTACTATTTCTTCATTCCTATTTCTCATTCATCTTT
>JAAAYG020001976.1:7672-31626 GCA_009936455.2 Tomocerus minor
TCAATTCAGCAACAAATATTTCATGACTTTTGCAAGAAATTGCAATTTCTATCTGAAATGACATTGTAAGTACCTTCGCTAATCTTTCACTGCCTTTTAAGACGTCTGGCTAAACTCAAACTTACGCTTTCAACTTTCAGTAGATAACAACTTTAGCCTTTGCCTCACACAAAAACCAAAAATGAGTGAAAATTCTAATAAAATACGTTTCGTACAAAAATGTGGAATAAACATTGTAATTCTACGGAAGTCTGTTCGATTTGAATATTTAGAAACAAAATACGATTTTAGCCTTTTTATTAATAACAGAATGCTTCCAATTCAGTATTTATAATTATTTTGGTGAGATTCTTTTTAAACCCGGAAACACCGTAGAACATTAAAAATACGTGTTTGTAAATAAGTCAATAATAATAGTGTTCATTTGACTAATGCTAATAAAATGACATGAGCGCATTAATACGGAAGTTATTGGATTGTTTGGCTTCTTTGGCTATTTTATTTTGTCTTTAGTAGCAGTTCTTATCGCAGAGAGGTGTATTTGGATTGTACTTTATTTTGTATACTAACGAGCCAGCAGGAGCGAGTTCTTCGCTTCAACGAATTTCCTCGTCTTAAGAAAGTGAACACTAAAGAGATAGAGAGAGGGGGGCCTAGAGCGTTGTGGTGTAAAAGGGAGTGGGACTGTGGGAGCCGAGATGACATTATTCTCTATAATTTAAAACAAAAGAGAAATAATGTGAGCTTAAAAGAATATTAAGCGGATATTTTAGTTTCGGGAGATATGGGAGGGAGTCATGCCACGCATAATGTCCTTCCCGGTTTTCCTCAACTATTACACAGCCTTTCAATCAAATCCAATATTCTACAAGACATGACAAAATCCCGGTTTGTTCCTTCGTGTCTATCTTTGCACCTGACGACACACACACACACACACATGTCTAGCATTTAAGCCCATTTCGTCGTAGGGAACTGGATTTATGTACACAGGAGCTAACCGTATGAGATATTAAGGCAGGAGGAAGCTAAGCGAAACAAAACAGCGCTTCTCACTCATATTTCTTATAAAAAATGGAAGCGTCTTTAAGGAACAGACGCTTCTTCTTCTAGTTATTATGGCTACGTTTATTAAGGCTTCACTGAGTAGATGGGATTTATGTATGACATCGGATTCTGACGAAAAGCTTATACTTTCAGCTTAAAACTCTCTAGCCAAGGTTTCCTTCTCCCTCTATACCATTTCAGACCAATTTACCTGACAAGGTTTCCAACCCTCGGAATTATTATTTACTACGCACTTACAAATGAGAGAGAATAAATATTCGGAAATTGCATAAGAATAAAAAGCATAACTCTGAAATTATGTTCAAGAGCTTTTAAAACCCAATATTCGAAAGTAGAGGAAAAATATTTTATGCCATTATTTCCACTTGCCAGTGCCAGAAATTATGGCTGATATGAAAATAGTCGGGGAAAATGGGAAGAAGTAGAGGAGGAGCTGAAGAAATGGTCGTTAAGTAGAAGAATTTGATGAATATTGAAAAGAGCCATAAGTTAAGCCCAAGCTCGTCATTTTCCCATTCTAATTGAAGTTTGTGAAAGGAGGAGAGTGCAGTGTGTGGAGTTCTTGCAGGGCTTTCGTGTCTTACTCACTGTACTATTATGGTAAATGAATCTCAAATAGATACTTAGACACACTAAATGGCATAGCTCCGCATAAATAAGTAATGCACGAAGATACTACTACAGACGATACTAGTAAATCAGTAGCACTATCCCTAATACATGCGTAAAGCTATTATTGACTAGGAAATGAGTATGAGAGATGGCCGTATAGGGTTAAAATCTATTTTGGGAATCAATATAATTCTTACGGAGTAGTAAACGTATGTGTGGCCTCTCTTCTGTAACTTATTAATGCAGTGTGTGTGTGTTTTCGTCTATAAAAATATTTTCAACGGAGAGAAATGGCTTTCGTTCCGTGTTCAGTTCAGAGTTCAATCATTTAAGGAAGTTGAGTGCAGAGCTAAAGAGCGGTCGGTGGGATTGGAAAAATCTACGGCTATTTTTAGTGGGAGAGACAAGAGAGTTGACAGGGCAAATGCTAAATAGCCCTGTGCCTTATCTATAGACATTACATTACACACATCTCTGGGAAGGAGGAATGCTTTTTCGTGTCCTCCATTCCAGAAACTCTATTTAAGGTGTCAAATAAAGAGGAATAGGGTTAACTGCTAGGCAAGGAACTAATGAATGTGTAGGAATCAGGAATCTCTTACTTTTTTGACTTCCAGCGACGCTTTATGGCACCGATCATTTTGCGGACGGTGAAATACGTTCGTTGTGGTTTCCTTGATGCACAACTATGTAGATGTTCCGAGTAGAGTCACTTTTTACCTCCTTCAGTTCCCTCTCCTCAACAACTATTCCAAACTCCCTTTTTCTTCTTCACGGATGAACATTCAGCATTTTTTCCTTATTCACCAAAATCTCGGCCGAAAATAGCTCTTGAAATTTCAACTTGAATACATGCTCAGCTCTAATGTTTCCCAGAGGCAAAAGAAGTCTCTCCGAAGGCCGTAACCGTAACTTGTTCTTACTTATAGCACAGAGAAAACCAATGTATACACATTCAAGTGCGGGCGGGATTTATACACACGTAAATACTTGAGAGAAAAAGAGGAGCTATTGGACACTTGAACTTTTACACTTTTCCTACAGTAGTCCTTTTTCTTCCTTTTATCTCATTCTCTCTCTCCTGGCTGACGTCCCGTAATATTAAACAGTACATAGGCTTATCCGAGGCTATTACATCCACGCAGATAATAATGCCGAACGAACTATTTCAGTAGATACATCAGCAACAGTAGAAAATCGTCTTTTCAGTTTTTATTCCTTTGAAAAGAGAGCCTTGTCGCTTTTCATCCCCATTAGTTTACTTTTCTTGCACTACATAAAGTCAAGAGTTGAAGTTGATTCGGATTCCAGCTCAGTTTCAAAGGTTTTAAGTGCCAAGGTGCTGTATTTATACGAAGAATAATAGTAAAGTAATGTAATCTGTATTTAGTAGCAGGGATTTATTCCACTCACTCGAGAATATTGACTTTGTGTAACTGAACAAGTTTTCAACTTGACATAGTCCTAGCGAGTGCACAGCAGTTTCATTGTTTTCCTACCGTTTTCCATTTCACTCCAAGTTCGTGTCTAGTACTCCAGTTTAGAGTCTCTCGACTCAATTCAATTCCGCTCCACTTTTTGGTAAAACAGGAAAAACTAGGCGAATCGAAATATTTGAAACGGTGGAACAAAGGAGCAGATAGTTAAACACACAGCTCGTAATTTTACTCTTTTTTCTTTGTTTTCAGGAGTAGCCGGCAGTTTTCAAGCTAAACGTGAAAATGGATATTTTTTGCCTCTGCGCCAGAAACTTGAAGATTTGGATTGATGTGTGTGTACGAGGGACGGAACGGACGTGTGTTCAGAAGATCTGGTCGACTCTGAAGCCAAAGTGAAACTGACTCTGTTCTCCTCACTTCTCTTCCATCCAATTTGCTTTGCTTGGCTTGCAGTCGCAACTTTTGCACTTGATTGTATCTCTCTGTCTGTCTAGATTCCCCGTAATCTCTATTTACCTCTGTCGACTGCGACTCTTCAACTCTCAACTATAAAATAGTGAGTGATCCTGTTTGCCTCGCATGCAATTCTAAGGTGAGTTCTACAGCATCTGCCTTCTTCATTTTCCTTCCCTTTGTTTCTTGACTTTTATGTAAGTTGCACTCGTCTGTGTCGTCTTTGGCTTGGAATCCAAATCATCGGATACGCTGCCATGCAAATTGGCAGACACTCAACCTCAACTTTTAAACTGCGACACGTAAGAGCGGAGCCTGACTAGAGAAAAGTTTAAATGTCAACTGAATCTAAAGTCAAAAGTCTAACGAGCAGATCCACTTCTTGTGACAGACTCCCATAGAGTAAATAGAATGTAGGTGTACGTTCTCTTCCAGAGATTTTCACGTGTAGGAGGTGCAGCAGAAATAGATCAAGTGAAGACAGCTCGTCAACTCCAACTCCCATCATTCGGCAACTCCATTCCCTGCACTCACAGAATATCATTTCATTTAGTCAAGACCTCAATACGATTTACACAATCCCATTACCGACAACAACTGAACTAATTGGCAGATAATAATAGTAATAACGGAGCATTGTACTTTCCTACACTTTTCAACCGATGCACATGCAATCCTACTTATTTACTTGTCGCTACAAATTAACTCTTTCTCAGTATTCTTAACTATAGGGCACCCTTAATTATTGGGCATCCTTAACTCAACTAGAATTATTAGCATCAGTGCATTTCACCTAACTATTTTTCTATTATTATCTTTATTTTCTTAAAAAAAAATCGTACTTGATTTTCTACACACGCTACACTGTTGTCTTCTCGATGAATTCTTGGCCGAGAACCTCCGTGCCTTTCCTACGATTTGCTAAGTAAGTAGTTTATATTATTATCCGAGAGGATTCTCATGTCTTGATATCAGTTCTTCTGTGCTCTATCCTCATTCTCAACTCTTCATCTGATACACAGTTAAGTTGGTAGAGAGGAACTAGAATGAGATTGTCGATGTCTTCATGCTCTGCGTGTGTGTCTTCAGATAAAATAAATAGCTACAACGTACAAGCCTCTTTTATCCCATTATAATCATGTGCTGTGCTTGGCTATTTAATATCTCAGACTTTGTCTCCTTCTCTTAAAGTGCTCTCGATAAAAGCTCAACTTTTCTCCAACAAAATCTGGGAAGTAGCATGACAGGCACTCGTGTTCCTTATCTTTCAGAATACCTACTAAGAACCAATAACAATACATTATCACTATCGAGCTAGACAACAATAAGTGATAGTAGGAAATAGGATTAATGTGAAGGCTTTATTACATTATTGTTCTATCACCATACACTTATAATCAAACTGTGGAAAATCTCCAACCCATCCCCTCATTCCCTCTGGAGCTTTTCTTTTGTTATTGTTACTCGATACAGGTAATTATATTACTAATTTTATTAGCCATTAAATTCGATACTCATGGCATTTATACGAGTTTTTAAACAAAGCCCAACTTCATTTTTATTGACCTGATTTCCTAAGTTGCCACAATTGTCAGACTCAGATCCCTACTAATAGCGTTACTCAATTCATACTTACTATACCTTAAAGTTATGTTACAACTAGTTACAAGTTACAACAGTTTTTCCTTAAATCTTGATACTGTATACTCGATGCTATCTAAAAACTTTGTCGCTTTCAGTATCAAATTTTTGGAATAAATTCTCGTTTTACTTAACAAATGTCTTTGCTACACATAGATGTAAATATAAAGCTTGTCTATTATTACTACTTATTAGTTGAGGATGACATCAGATGTAGTCAAGCCAGTCTTGAAGTGAAAAGATAATACGGAATGAGACTCTAGACTTTGGATGGAGCTCAAATAGAGAGTATTTATGTTTTCTGTAGAAAGGAAATGGACAGGTTGACAACAATGTGACAATGACATCATTAAGGATGTTAGCTTGTCACTATGTTATCATCTGCACTCTTTTCAGGCCATTGTAAGAATTTAAATAGCTTATCATCCTCCAGTCTACATACTTACATGTGCACAGAAATCCACGAAAAAACGTATTTTTGGTTAGTATCCAGTTTGAGACTGAGATAGTCTCAGGAGTCAAAAATCAACAAATATATAATCTACTATATGAACATAAATAAACAAAGAGTCAATGACAATAGTGCGAAGGAGTTCATCAGTGTTTACCTTAGACTTGTTCTTGCCAAGAGTAGATTTAAATAATTCTGCATTTAGAATTAGGATGATGTCATAACATTTTGTCTTGTACTTATCAGTTAAATCAAGACTTAAGGTTATCTCCTTGTACAGAGTAAGTAGAGAGGGCTTGTTGAGTGGTTAACATTCGACAAGTAGTTAAAATGCAATTAAGCTTTATAGACCTATGACGTAATATACAAAGACATTCTGAGCAAAAACTCCTTAAATTATTACAGAACATGTTTGCATAGATAATGTATCTGCAGAGAATAACTTGAAATGACATAAGCGCATCTGTGATTCTTTTATGTTATAAATAAAAATAACGATGCTATAAAAGTATGGTAATGGAAATCTTACCGAATTAACTGAAAAGAATGTCACGTCGCACATGACGATGATGGTCAACAGTCAAGTCATGACATTCTACAGTAATTGACACTGAGTATCTAATTGGCTGTAACTGAGTTGAAACATAGTAAAAACTTTTATTTTAGCACTTTTGTTGATGTAGATGCTAAGTAATGGAAATTATCTTCTTCAATGTCACTCCACGTTCTTCTGCTTTTACGACTGTGCATCTAAGACGTTGACGTTGGCATTCTATGTATGTGTGTGTGCGAGATAAATGAGTAATGTTGATATAGACAGATCAAGTGTTACAGTAGAAGAAATAATAAACAAAATGACGAAGCAGATTTGGATGACACTTGTCGATCAGCAGGAGAACCATGTTCCAATCCAATCTACCCTTGTAGCCTCTCTAATAATAACAAACTCCTCCAGAATATATTAAACAGATTCAAAGAAGTGTGCTTGATTGTCCACTGACAAGGAATGTCTGTCCTCACAGCTTGGCTAAGGACGAACAATGAAATGCGGAGCACATCCAAGAAACAATGACGCCTTGACTTTTTAGAATTCTTTTAGATTTGCATATTGACCAAAAGGTAAACGGACAAAGTTATTTTTGGTAGAGTCCCCTTATTTATTAGACACTCGTGTCATGTCAAGCGGGAAGGGAAAGAATGTCTCCAAAAGGGGATTAGAATCTGAGATGTGCACAATTGTGAAGAGTCTTCCCTTTTATTGCAAGTATTTCACATCAGATGTGTATCTGCACTGTGGCTCTTTTGTTTTTAAGGGGATTCCTCTTTGGAAAATCAGATAGGCATCACCTTTTCATCGTGGAACATGCATGAGTGGTACACATCTTTTCCGTGTTGTATTTAGTACGTGATGTGAGGTCTGTTGTGTGTCTCTTCACATAATCTGACCAGAATTCCTTTTCATGCAACGTCACGTCTCATGAATTCTCTTCTGCCAACTAATGAATAAAGAAGGTAGGAGGACAAGAATATTGTGAGGAGGATGATGCGAAAAATGTGGCAGGAGGAGGAGAAAGTTTGCAAAAATGTCCTTTCTCTTTGTTTTGCAATCTAATTTCACTTTCACTGTCACATTCTGTTTTTTCTCCCTGCCATAAAATGGAGCTCAGAAGAATTTATTATATCGCGAAGAGACGGACGGGGACTGCAGGACTATGAACTCACACTGTGCCCTTTATAAATTCCCTTTTGTATTGTTGTGAGGGAGTGTGGAGAAGGGTCGTCCATGAATGAATGACTCATTGTTATCCTAGTTTATAGCTTTCCATTGTGGATGTTATGAGAGAGATGCCCGGGTGTAAAATCCAAAGCCCTTTCCTCAAACTACAATTCACCGGAGAGGATTCTCTTGATTTCGGTCGTGGCGTGTAGGCAGGTGCTCCTTTAGATCCACTTCTTCTTTTTGTCAACTGCAAAGGGAAATGTAGGGAGAGCGTGCGGTGCAGGAGCTACAAAGGCCAACTGGAGACTGAGCCCGAATTCGGAGAGAGTGAGTGTGGCTGGTGGAGGAGGTAGTCGGTGAGAAAGAAAGGGAGAGTCGTCCAATTTGATGTTTTCCTTTCCACGTTCCTTTTCTCTCCTGCCAACTCGAACTGTGTGCAAGGCCCTGTCTGACTTATCCACATCCACCCAATGTTCCTGATGCAATGGCTGGATAGAAACTGAACGGAGGAGAGAGCTGACTGACTAAGCTCCCTGCCTGGCAAGAGAGACCATGCACACCATACTATGTTTATACCAACTGTATATACATATATACATTATATTATATATCTTCCTTATATGCACTTTCATCTTTATAGCATCAAATCTAGGGAGTAAATGCTCGTCGTTGTAGAATATGTTCTGTTTAGCCTCTATTTGTGTTCACTATATTTTCCTGTGGTTCCATTCTCTCTCTCTTCTCCGCTTTTTACAAGGAAACCTAACTTTCTTATACGCATCTGTACATGCACTATGCACTGTATACATTGTATTCATCTGTACCTCTACGAGGGTGGCTAAATAAAATACAAGACAAACTAAATCCAGAAAAGCAATAATAGTTAATCATTGATAATATTAATTAATGATGCAGCTTTCCGTTACAATTAATCATTCCTGAGACAGTAGCATGACGTCATGAAAAATTAACTTGAAATTAATTTTTTTGCAAAAAAAGCGGTAAGACTAAAACCGAAGCATAGAGTGTGTATTTATTGAAATATCTAGATGTAGTGATAGTTGAAGCTTAAAATCAAAACGTTAAATCTTCAAAATCTCCGGAAATGAAATTACGTTCTGCGTTTTTCAAAAATGTCCCTCGTATTTACAGATGTCTTGAATGTGTGTAAAAGAATATTGTGTGTGTGTTGGTGTATTTGGGGATAAAGAGCATTTGCCAGTATTCGTTATAGTAAAGTGTGCTATCTGTGCAACTCTGTGCTGCATGTAGTGGAGGAAAGGGAAGAATGATGCAAGAGTATTATAGGAAGTATAGGCTCTGAGTGAACTACATCCCCGAGCAGCACAAGAGAGTCGAGGAAATGTAGAGAGGAGCCACAAAAAATTCCCCTTCCCTTGCTTATCTTATACTTCCATTGCATATTGCATCCCACACAAATATATAGCATATATCCGATATATATCCGATTGCACTCTGTAGTGTAAGTGTATATTTTGTATATATCCACCTTGATGTGTACATTGTTTGAGTTGACTGGGAGGCTCGCCTGCCTGGACTCAACTGGAAAACATTGCATTGCATTCTGCACTCCGGCAGGCCCTTCCAACACTTTTCTCCCCACATATACATACATAAATGAATGCACTTAATGCTTCTCTCTCTCCCTCTCGCCACACTGCACCTTCTCTCTCTCCGACGCACACACCTAAACGAAAATAACTAGCTCCCTTTCATTAATTCCATCCATCTACTTTTCCCCAAGTTGGGGGAGTTCTTTCTCTCGAAATACTCTCCCACACAAAATATATCCAACTAAACTAAATACTACAAGAACTACTACAACAAAGAAACAAATCCATCCCACTACAAAAAAAATACTTTCACAAATTACATTGCTGAGAGTGTTAATGAGTATAGACACTTTGTTTTCTATAATGACTTGCAACAATAATAATATTATTTGTGAGGAAACATTCTTAAGAACCAAAGCGAAAGAATCTTTCCTAATAAATAACAAGAAGTACATTATTCATTTTCATTAATTTAGGTACATTTTGCTACTACTAGTGTTACAAGCTAATAAATCAGACATAAAACCATAATAAAGCAAAAAGTGAGTAGAATAGACTGGTATATAAAATGCAATCGAATCTGCAAGTTTTGTGCAGTCTGGCTTGAATGTTAATGATGGAATCGATGAATTTAGTAGCTGCCTCGTAGGATATTGCATAATCTCTATATTCATAGCTGCATGCTCATTTAGGGCTCTAATAGTAATAATGAATGCAGACTATGATGCCGTGTGTGTATATCAAAGTGAAGTCCAAGTCAAGTAAGAGAGTCACGTTGATGTGAGGAGAAGAATGAGTGGACTTGAATTGCATAATAATAGAGGCTGGGGCTGCGGAACGAATTTGCTTCTCTATCTCGGACGATATAAGTTGGCTTCGGGACAAATTCTTATAAATAGGGATGCCTGCCTTAACTAAATACTCGGCCATTAGCCATTAGTCCTCCTATTGCGTCTGTGAGTGATGAGATGAGCTCTGCTTTACGACACACTCTTATAGCAACTCCATTATTATTATCTACCTTGCCTACTAATAGTTACATAATACTTAGCCCATAATAATCCACGCACATCTACAATCTTATACTTTGTATATTAACTCCCTTCTTCTCTGCAGCCCCGCTCCTTCCTTCGTGTACATACATAAGCATGGCGATGAATTACAGTTCTACAGCCCAGACAAACTTTTACTCATGCATTTAATTCTTTGAAGCAGCTAGCATTCATTTTATGCATTACAGTGCAATGCTTTACCTTTTTCCAATCCACCCTCGCCTTCCTTTCCCTGCCTCACTATAATATACTCTCACACAACTAAACAAACTTTTAAGCCAACGAAACCCAACTTTCGTCCTCCCTGTGTAATTCCCTCACTGAATCATACATAGTCGAATAATTCACAAGAAACGTAATCGTAAACTCAGCAGAGTGCAATCAGATTCGACTTGCAGTTGCAGTGAAATGAAATACTCGACTTATTAGAAGGGTTCTGCTGTCTCTACTCGGTTTAACGCAATTCTTAACCTTCGGAAAATAAAATACAATTTTGAGAGTCTCTCCTATCACTTCAAGCATAAACACAATGCACAGTATAATTATCTATTTAGAATTCAAAATAGCTACAATTGATTCAATGGACTTGTCATTCCTCCTCGCTCACAGCTCAATGAACTAATGAACAAACTGGACAAAAATAATGAATGCGAGTTGATCTGGTCAAACTCCAGACCACAAGAGTGAACCTTAGACGAAATATTGTTTTTTGTGTGTAGGTTGTACATTATTGTGTGGAAATGAAAATAAAGCAATTTACATGAGATATAGTATATGATATATGTAATCTCATATGTATATGTGACGTAGTCTAAGCAGTAAAAAGAGAACAAGGCATTAGTATTGGACTGACAGAGCGACAGACACACACACACAATACGCATTGTGTCTGACTTGGTCTGATTGTCAAATTGTCAGGACCTGGTTCTGGTCTGTTTCTTTCCTTTGTGACTCTGACATGGTAAACCTCAAGTCCAAAATTCTACAGCCCTGTTAAAAAATCCAGCCAGGCAAAAGTCGCCTATTCATTATGCTATCTACACCGCACTCGACTCGACTACAATGAATTCCCTAGATAACATTCCAAAATCACATTTTGAGGGGCAAGAGAAAAATATTTATATCACAGGATTATTTGGAATTTCTAAGGGCCAATGCCCTGTTATCTTGTAATCCTATTGCTCCATTCCTTTGTGGAGCTAAGAAATGGGAGATAGAACCACTAAGATATTATTTACAAGTTTGGGTCAGAAAGAAAAACTCGTAGCTCCACATTGAGCTTTAACTTTAAGTCGTTGAATATGGGCTAGTAAGTATATCTTCATGTAAGTAAGTCCTAATACCACACTAATCTGGATATTTAATGCGAGAAATTCATTGCTAAGGCCTTTGGAGAGGGACAATAAGATTAAATGATGTGCATCCTACCTTTTAGATGTAAAGCATGGAGAATCGACAGAGGAGTCACACAATGTACTTTATTAAGTATGCACACGGAGGAAAAAAACTCATATGAAATTCATAGGAAAAGGGAAAGGGATGGCAATAATCACGAAATGCTCAAATGAAAGTGTCAGTGTGCTACTAGTCCAGCTCTCTATATTTAAACAACTTACAATTTACATCTTCCTACAAATAGACACAACCTATGCCTACTTTATATCCCCTAACTTCCTTTTTTCTCAATATCTAAAATTCTATGCAAGTTGTAATAGAAACCAGAATTTCTTTATAACACTATATTAGACCATCCCTTATTTCGAAATCACTGATTCTCATATTATTAGTATTATAACTTGCCTTCTTACACGATATATATTTATTGTGAAAAGAGTTTCATTGCTGTCACTAATAAAAAGCTACATTAAGAAAATAATATATCATGTTTTCTTGCACAAAAAACCAACTATTCAATTTCCTCGACTATCTTTAAAGAGTAGAGGATACAAAATATTGGTAGGCATCACTGGCGTAATGAGAGGCGGGGCTTCAGGGCTGAACCCCCCCCCCGAAATGTAAGAAAAAGGATAAATATTTAAGAAACAAAATTTTCGCAATTTTAATCTGTAAAATATTTCCCTCATTTTCTATAATTTATATAATATTTCTGTAGATATATAGTATTTTTCTCGGCCCACTCGGAAATTCATTTCTGTAGACGCCTATGGTAAGTATGTATAGAAAGTATAATCTGCTTTATAACTTTTTATGTAGTCTGTACATACATACACGATTTGCTGCTGCCAGTACATGCGTTGTATCAGTGTTGATATACATGTTGTAGGAGGAAAGTGTTGCATTCACACTTGTGCGTTAAGCGAGTCAGAGTCAGTGAGATTTATCGGCATAAAAAGCGTAATTGTTATTTCCATGGCCAATAAAGTTTGTGTGGAGGAAGGATGAAAAAATGCCTGGATGGAATATGTCGCTTGATATTCAGCCCTTGTGTAATGGGCTGTACCTATTTGTAAATGTGATAAGTTACAAGATTCAAGAAGTGCTGAGAATGAGTGTCAGTGTTATTGCATTAGCTCCTACAAAGAAATCCCGTCACACAGAGTAATAGAAACTGAGTTGGGTGATGTAGGGAGTGAGGAAATGGTGAAATGCACCCTTCCTCCTCCTATTACCCGGCTCTGCTGTGATTATTTATTGGAGACAAAGGTCGACAATTATGTCATAAACTCCAGATCGAAATGACACTTTCGGCATTAGAGAATTCAGAACTTGAGTAGCAGGGACGGGAGAGTGGAATATGGAGAGAGATTCTTCCAGGGTGCAGTTGGCGACTTCTGTTCCATCGGAGACGATTATTGCTCCGAATTCTGTTACTCCATCTGCTCACTACTAATTAAGAGATTCCCCCAGCTCCTTCGTCTCATAACGCCATAACTAACTACCTGCGTAAAATATCCCACTTAATACCCCTACCTACCTAATAAACCCAAAGCTCCTTTATCTCCTTAGTCTACTCCAATCATAAACTTCCGAACCGAAGAACCTATCACTATAAACTGCTCCGTACACAACCAACACATACACTACCCACAAAATAAACAATTCCATTTGGGAATTCTCTTATTGTAGTTGCATCTATCAGATATAATGGCTATTTACATATAAATAGGCAGTTAAATTTATATGAACACATGCTTCGTGTTCTGCAGAATTGTTTGCTCATCCTTAATAGAAGTTGAATGCTCCTTTTTTCGGGGAAAGTTTTGCCATTGTCTCCAAAACTGAAGTCTGTCGGTTTCTAACAAAAGAAATACTGAATTATCTTTAGAGAGCAGTTTTAATTGACAATAATTTTTAACGCTAAAAACAGGCATTTTCTAAAGCACAGTCAACTGTAGTACTAGGAATTCTCCTGATTCAGCATTACATGCACGTATGGATGTTATTATGGGAGAGAAGAAGTAAAAGGATGACTTTATATTGTTAATGGTTTAGATTATTGGGAGTGTAGTTAAGTAGTGCAGACATTTCTTAGTATTTCTTGGATATTGGGAGTAGCGTGTAGTGAGTGGTTGTTTTATTATGGACAGGGAGACGATGGTTATTGTAATGGAGAGGGGAAGAGTGGATGGGTCGGCTAACAATAAGTTCTTTTCAAAGAAAGTCAGTCGCTGTGTATGTGTATGTGTGGATGTAGTAAAATAGTCGGTCGGTGGAGCTAACTTTCTCTGTTTCGCTCTTTATCGATTCAGAATTGAAGAGCGGAAAGTAAAAGTCGGACTGGAAAGAAGGATGAAGTCGATTCCTCAAAACCATTTCCCGTTCTTCTCCGTCCGCCTTCTCTCATAATATGCACAAAGATAACCTTAAATACTTTCTATAGAGCTATAACAGATATCATTATTCCTATTCATTCTAATAGTCCCTAATAAATAGAATAACTAATATGGCTACCTTATCTTTAGTCCTGTGCCTACACAGTGCATTGCCGCAGAGTGTGGCCGGGTTAGGGCGATATGCTCTGCAGTTGCTTGGCAAGGGAAATAAAAGTTGGAACGGGATAGTTTGGCATAGCCGCTAGCTCTGATAAATTGTGGCATACGGCATCCTATATTAGATTATCCCCGTGGAGAGAGTTTTATAGGGAAGTGGAGTGGGTAGTTGTCTGGCTATGAAATGATGGAAGGGACATTGAGCACTGGAGTACGGTAGGTCTGAACTGAATTCAACCGACTGCTTCACTCAGCTCCCGCTCCACAGCACAATATCAAAACAACCCTCCTAATTCCCAGCAACGTCACTCACTCACTCCGACCACCTACCCCCCACCAATGCCCTCCATACTCCTCTCTCCACACACAACAACTATCCCATTCCTTTTTCCCAAAATATTAAACCAGACATTTAGTAAAACCAAAAACAACGAACTCCATCCAAGTTGCCATCCTTTACGAAACTCGCGAAAAGTTTTTTTTTCCTTTTATTTTGCAACGCATTTGAAGGTTTACTGACTTCTTAGGTCCCACTGAAAATAAAGGATCTTTAATTGTGGATTATACATCAAAAAATGATTTTCTCTGCCATCGTCAGAAGAAATTGCCGAATTTTTGCCGGCATGATTATAAAGTAAGCAATAAAGAAATACTTACGTGTATGGGGATGGCCCAATAATATCATTTATGACTTTCACCATCAGGAAAATGACACTTTGTGTTTCTACGTATACGTAACAAGTCTTCATTAACATTTGGTGAAAATTGCTAGGTAGATAGTTTACATATTATTTTTCATCCACCCTTTTTAAAAATTTTTAGTGGCTCAATTTAAAACAAAGCCTAATTTTAGCGTTCCAAATTTTATAATTTTCAGAGAGATTTTGTACAGTTGGTTAAAAATACTGTAACTAAATACCAAAAAAGCATTACACATGTAGGAATCTCTATTTTGGTTTAAAATCATTAAAAGGTGATTTTTCCCTTCCCTGTGTCATGCCAAAATAGTGGAGTAGCACAGTACAACTGCAAAGACTGCAATGCAACTGTCGTAATAAAGCTGGAGACAATGTCCTCCTCTAGCTCTGTTCACTTGGGAAGTGGCTGTGCTGTGCTCTGTTCTGTTTTCTACCCAAAGTCATCAAATTCTAAAGCCAAGAGAAAGAGCAACAGAGAGAGAGAAGTTGTAGGGAAAATTCGTGTATGAAACTAACCTAAGTCGGTTGGCTAGGAAAGTAAGGCAGGGGATTCGAGTAGGACGAAAAGGCGTGACAGTCGGGACGTTGCTGGCATGCGATGCATTCCCTCGTCCTTCCTCCCCCGGCTCACGTTCTTCATCCTATCTCTTTATCCCAACAAGAAAAATGAATATCATGAAGAACCGACGTGAGCGTCAATGTACATTTCCTCCTCTGACTTCCATTCCCTCCTTGCACATCCACTCAAGTAAAAGCTGAACATTGCCTTCCCTAACATCACTTTCCCCAACAACTTTCATTTCATTATCCCATCCTTAATACAACTACAATCCCCAATGCTCTTGATCTTCAATGCAGCCGCATAGACGAAATACCTACAAAAAATGCTCCATATGCGCTACTTTATTCAATCCTTTGTTTGAACTGGAACTTAAAATATGTTTCAACAATATCACATAAAATTATATATTACAAATCTTTTAACATTTCTAATATTTCAGTTAAACACTGGCGCTTTTTAAAACCAGTTGACTCATCGGTTTATTCACGAAAGCGAAAAATAATCATTGTTTCGTTTGTAATTTTGAAAATGGATTTCTTGCGTAGCTTTCAATTTACATTGTGTAAAGAAAACAGTAGGAATAGTAGGATACAATTCTGAGTAAAGAATTAAATTTTAAAAAATGCTAAAACCTGCAAAAAAATCGAGAAGAGGTGATGAAAGTTCTTTTCTTCCTATCGTTGATGTTCTGTTATATTCAAAAGTGCAGTTGTGTTGTAGTTGAGACTCGTACGTGTTAGGGTTAGCCACATTTAATATTTATAGGAAATGTAACTAGAAAACAGTAAGGTACGTTTAAGCGTGTGATTTGAGTTTTCCATGAAGATCTTCCTTAACTATATATGTGACTATAATACATACAACATATATATAGAGAGAGAGAGTGAGTAGATGGGGGACATGCTGAGTGGTTGTGGAATTACAAGGGAATCGGATATGTGTTGGCAGAAGTATATGATGAGAGTGAAGAGGAGATGCGATAAGAAAGATGAGATTGTGGGCTGGAAATGGGAAAGGAAGAAAGAGGAGTTTCTTCCACAGAAGAGGGTCCTGAAGACATGGCTGGATGCAATAGCAGAAGATGTCTGTTGGTAATGGGATGCTGGAGAGTGGAGTGCAGGGGAATGCACATCTCTAGACTCACTCTGGACTCAGTAGCGAAGGTTAGGGTAGGGAGTAGCGGAAATTATGGAGAATTTCAATGAACCCCATCAAATCAAACCTCACCCTTCCATTTCCAGCTTCTCCTGCATTCGTCCTCGTCGCCTCAAAACATTACGACTTCAACAGGATCAACCTACCTACCTCTCGCTCTCCCACATCCACTCACTCACTTTAACCTACACCAGTCAACACAACAACACACCAGACGGAAATAAAAGCAAAACCCGAACAATCAGAAAATGCATCAATGCAAGCACAAAATAGAAAGTTACACCCTTTTCATTTATGTACATTTACTTCAAAATCTGATTTTCAAAATCGACTTAACTCCATTTGCATGTAAGTATGTGGAGAAAGCTTAGAAAAACTATTTAACTTGATAGATTCATTTTTCTAAATACTTTTAGTAAACTATTGTTCATATGCAATACAGATAGAGTTATAAACTTTAGCTAAAGCTAAATGTTTGTGTATGTACAGTAAAAAGTGTTCTGTATGCTATAGCTATTACATTTTAGATCTCTCAGTGAACAATAAAATTTAAATAGCTGAGAGGCATCCCTTAGTTTCTAGCATCTGCAGATATAGAGAGAGATTATTTCCCAGTATAGAGATTTTCCAGAATGACATTAGTAGCTTTAATGCATTTCATGGCAATGCAAGGCGAGATAAAAAGACGAGGGGCATTTAAAGTTAAACGAGAGGAGTAAAAGTAAGTACATGAGATAGGAGGACAAGGAGGAAGATGAATTTCATTTCTACCTCTCCCAGCAGCAGCTTCTCCGTCGAATACGAAATTGTGGATACCTTGTACTTCAGCTCCGTCTCTTATACATACATAGATGATGTCTACTTTATTTGGGGAAGTCGCTACAGAAAAGAGCCAATACAAAAGAAGGAAATGTACTACTAGGGTTCTTCAGCCCTACTTCTTCTTTTGTGACTCCAGTTCATGACCAGGAATATTAAAAACACAAGAATGGCCATAGATCCTCCATTTCACTCAAGTGTCTCTACCATTCCTTCGCTATAGAGTCAGGGCCGGCAGTGTTTATTTATTGGGCATCTTTAGCACAAATCAAAATTCCTTCGCAGCTAATAAGAATGCTTTTGAAAATATTCTTCCTTCTCCAATTATTTTGTAAAGAATCAAAACATTGCACCTGTCAAAATTTGGTAGATTATTGCACCTTTTATACAAAGGCTAATCTTTTAAAAAAATTCACAAATAACTCTGACCATGTATGTCTTGGTCTAATAAAGAGAAGAAATCATCAAATCATACTTTCACTTCCTTTCCCATCGGGGAAAGTAATGGAAATCAGGGAAATTTATGGAAAGTTATAGAAAGTTGATGAAAAGGGTACGAAAATTGTTTTCTAAGTTTCTTAGGCCAAATAAAGAAAAATTTAAAATAGGGAAGGGATAATGACAAGTAAATGCACCCTGTACCTAAACAAGAATTTTCCTGACCTTTCTTCCAGTTTAACAAAAAAACTGTTGCTATTTTTGGCAAATTGCAGCATTTTGTGAAAGGAGGACGATGCTGTCGGCCCTTGTGCCGGCCCTGCTAGCTGGGGTAAGAAAGCATCAAGGGTTGATTTCTTGTAAGGAGCAGGGGAGTAATGTGAAGAGAGTGTAGTGAAGTTGGTGGGTGAAGAAAACAGGTGAATGTGACTTTGTGGAAGGAGGGATGAAGATGAGTGGATTGGAAAATGGTAATAAATGCATTCTTTCCCCTTGAACTCCCGTTTATCTATTCTGTCCACATTTCTCTTTCCCTTATTTATTCTTTCGAGAGGAGATTCCTCCGACTGCAACAAATGTCACACTATCTAATCGCCTGGCAGTGAGCATCCTCCGAGATAGCAGACAGACATTGACACGCAATGGATGCATGAGCTCTTTTATATCCACTACCACAAGACACGTTAAAAAGATTCCTCCGACTCTTCCTCCGTCCAATAAATGTAGCACTAAGCTGAAGTCATTGCTGATTTCATAGATACTTACTTACCTAGTCTATAGTTATAAAGATCTAGAGGGTCAGAAAATGATGTGAATTAAGGGCATTAGCCGCCATGAAATAGAAAAGAACCAGGAATCATTCAATTCAAGAGCATCAGTTGTAAAAAGAGCAGATGGGACCAGAAGAGACGACAACCAAACCAAAGGAGGAGTAATCCTCATGGCATTGCATTGCATCACATTACAACAGATTCTCTTTCATTCCAACATCATGGGCCACAGGCCAAGAAATTCTATAGGAAATCAGCCCTACCTATACTTTGCTGCCCTGTAAATTGCACATCACTTCCTCATCTTCTTAGGGACATCACATTATTCTTCATTCATTTCACTATCTCCCAATTCTAACTGCATTCTTTGTTTCCTTAGCTCGCCTGAGAGCTTATGGAAATTTCCGTCCGTGTTCGCTTGTGTCCGTTAATCAGACGAATCTACTAAATAATTTATTTATATCTTATATGAAGTATGAATTTAATTTGTATGCACGAGGTATGAATTTAATTTGTATACGAATGTATGAATTCAATTTGTATACGAAGTATGAATTCAATTTGTATACGAAGTATGAATTCAATTTGTATACGAATATATGAATTTAGTTTGTATACGATGTATTATTAGTTTCGTTTGTAATACGATAACTCTCATTGATGGAAGTTTCGTCAACTTTAAAGCATGAAAATGAAGGCATAATAATAATATTATCCTTCAATAATAAAAATTATTATTATTTTGTGTCACTCAGTGTCGAATGTGTCCTTAAATATTAAGTACAGTCGGGTCAAAATTAAGAGCTAATAAATATGATTTTTGCGCCTTGTAAACCCCTCCTTTCTGTGTCGTCTAGCGTTCGTGTAAAATCTATAAACACCAGATAAATAAATCTGTAGTAACCATCTATAAAACCGCCAAATTCATATTTATTAGCTCTTAAAAACTGAGCCGACTGTATGTACATGCTCCCTCTTTGTCACATTCGTTTATAACGGTTGATTTAAATTAAATCTAGTTATCTAGGAAATGTGACTTCAAAAATGGCAAAAAAGATTGTAATCAGGGAATCGCATCGTTTGATTTAAAAAACAGTTTTGCACGAAAATGGGTGCCAATTTAGAGTTGGCTGTGGCACTCAATTGAACATTGTCACCGATTGAAGAATGTTTTCGAATTTTAAGAGCCCGGTTTCTGAACTAGTCCTTCGGGAAGCTCGAATTACCTAAACAAAAATAAATCGATCAACTATTTTTTGAGTTATGGCAAGACTCAGAAATTTTGTAATTTGAAAAATAGAGTAGTCACACCCAGCAGAGCTGAGCTGAGCTACACCATGCCTGCGTGCCACCATGCATGATGCACAGCCCTACTTCATTCAGTGGGGAAGTAATTGTTATTGCTTGCCGTGTCGCAGTTATTAGGCAAAAAGGTGGGAATTTTAGCGTCTGTAATTGTTATCCATTATTTTCATTTCAGGTTGTACGCAGACGCCGAGAGTCAATTCCAGTTTGGTAAGTGGAATGTGGAATGCGAGCAATAGCGGCCGACAACCTTTGGAAATCTTCGGTAACACAGGGTGTGGGAACATCTGAGAAACCTTATTGTCAACTGTTTTACTGCCTGACATCAAAGTGAGAAGGAAAGTGATCACGTCACGATATGGATACCGAAAATGGAGTAGACTCTTTGCAATTGCAAGTGTTGGAAATCGAGGATTACAGGGAAAATATTCAGTACTCGGAATTTTTTATACCCTTCGGGCACTCCATGCAGAAATGCAAACTGTGTCCTTTTATGACATCGTGTTCCAGTCTCTACGGCCGACATATAAAAGCAGATCATCCTCATTTAGACTGGAGCAGTTTCTCTTCACTACCATCCAACATATCAGTATCAGAAGACATGGCATCTAGTGAAGATAGTATAGCAGAAGAAGAGAAATTATGGACACCGACAATCTTACATTTTGAAAACAAAGAACTAGTTGCAGACACTGCGGAGATAATAGAACTTGAAACAGCGGAACCCATTACTATAGACCTAACTTTGGACGATGAAGATGACGTACAAGAACGAGAACTTGAAAATACCTTCTTTGGAAATTTCGAAATTGTGGCTGAAGATGAAAACGGTATAACGGGCATAACTATCTTAAAAATAGAAGATTCGGAGGAATCTGGATTTTTGGGGAACGAACTGCACATGACCCAACCTCCAATGAACTACGTGAGCAATTACGACGAGATTTCTAATTTGAGTGCCCCCATATCTGAGCCCCCAGCCACTAGCTCAGGTTCCAACTCTTTCCATCCGGAAGATACTTTGAATGACGAATTTATTAAACCAATGTTTACTTATGCCCAACTAATTTATTTGGCTATCAAAAACAGTTTCAATGACTATTTAGTCGTTAGTGAAGTGTATTTATTCATGACGAACTATTTTCCGTACTTTAGAACAGCTAAGCCATCTTGGAAGAATGCAATCCGTAACACTCTCTGTGGAAGAAAATCTTTGTTTTTGCAAGTCCCTATTACTTTACCAGTGTATCCGAGGCGTCAGAGAAGATTCTGTTATACTCTGGTACCTGATCAGACGACAATTATGAAAATGGAGACTGACATTCACACTCTTATTTCTCACAGTTTCCCAAATCTGTCATTGGCCACCCCCAACCCAGAAAATATCCTCATGCTTCAGCAAGGCCAATTGAAATTGAAATATGACCTAACACCGGCGACGCCTATGGATATTGGTGTAGAGAATGAAGATGCCTTTCCGTTAACTTTTCCAAGGGTCGATTGTTCTTCTGGATTAATCGAGGTATCTGAAAGTTATGACAGCCTTCCCAACACATCATCCGCGTCTTACTCGACTATCACTGGCCTACAAGGTCTGCCCACTGAATCTGATGGGAGCCATTAGTAATAAACGGACATGGGGATGACTTTCCCCAGAATCCCCAGACGGAGTGATTGGGATTTTCCATTGCCTTTGGACAGGAACTCCAGCTGGTGAACCCCGCTAGTACGGTTATCATCTCTTACTGAGTTTACATCTTCTTTCTGCCACATTATTGCTAGAATTTCTTCAATCGCTAACTAATTCCATTCCGCTACTGACTGTTCATACTTGTTTTTGGGTTAGCTATTTTACACTTAATTATTTGATTGTTTTACGAAATATTACTTTTCCATTTATTTTCTGCTTTAAAAAATACTCTACATTAATAAAATTACTCCTGCCTATTTCGTTCTTATGCACAAGAATTTATAATAATATGTAACTGATTTTTATTTTTGGTACCAATAAATAACTGTGCCTCATCTTCAAATGTTTACATACCCTTTGATAATTACTCATCATAAACTTCGTAGGAGAATCTAAATTCAGATATGGTTCATGGTATCATGGTGTTCACGACATTTTTTCAGCATTGCAGAATTCGATTTTTCATCAAGCTGGTTTATAGTCCAGTTGCAGAATGTTTCATAAATTCATCAGGATTCATGTTTATTCATCTCATCTATATAGACAGTTTGATCAGAATAAACTCAATAGATATCATCCTATCTCTTTCCACATGCTACCTTAAAAAATGCTCTGACTTTCACCATACTAAAATCGCAATCACGCTTATAATAGTAAAATTATAGATGGAAGTTGCAGCTTTACAGGTGAAAGATAGAGAAAAGAAACTATATCTTGCAGAGTTAACATCTAACGAAACAAAATGGGATTTGAGCTAGACTAATATTTGACACTAGAATAATTATCTTATGATTCTTTTTTACAGAGATGGCAGGTATACGTTCACATACGACTTTCACAGTAGATGATATTTTGTCTTTTGGTGTCATTTTTCAGCACATCAAACTTTCACTTTTGTCAAAGTGAACGTGAAGTGAGCGTTTTTGAATTGAGTGTTATATTGGGCTCCAAACGGTATGGAAAAAAATTGCCAATTTCCCTTGAAATTTTTGGCCAAATGTAATACATGTGAACTCATTTCTCCCATCTACGTACTACAGGAAGATAATTGAAACTTACTGTTTATTTGTTGTCAATTGCAGAAAATTAGCTAACCGAAAACCCATACCAAAATAATAATACTTTAGTAAGCCCGATCGATTTATTTACGGAATACTGGGGGTACCCTTATCTTTCACTTTTGGTCGCACCGTATTTGACAATTTAAACTGTAAGTAGCATCTTTATAATATGGCCTTCACATATTCACTTTTCGATTAGGAGGAGTAGCGCGTTTCATGCAGTAATTTGATGGAGACTACTGACTGTAGTCAACAGCATATTTTATCATCAGTTCTCAGGAACGTTTATAAAATAATCTTCTAATGGCTATTAGGAAGGTTGGAATTAGTAATGTTATAATATCTAAAGAAACAAAAAGTAATTTAGATAATCCATTGAATACGCTCCAAGTCACATCGCGCATCTGTTGTGGTTATTTATAAAAAGGTTTTCGGCAGTAAGTTTGGCTATTATTATGAGTAGGTACTTATTTATTGTAGCAAAGAAAGCATGTTGACTGGAATGAGTAAAGTAAAATTAATCCTATATTCTTGGACATAGACTATATAATATAATCTATATCCATTAATTAATCTTAAATCTCTGGAGTTGAAGAGAAGTCAGAGGGCGACAGATGGATGGAGAGTGCGGGCTTTATGACGTTACTTTATTATGCCGAAGGGCAATAAATAGCAAAATATGTCATGTCGGGAATCGTGAAACGTTCCGTTCTTAATGGCTTTTTTGCTTTCCCCATAACTCTCTCATTAGTCAGCAAATAGCTAACTGTTTTCTTTAGGCATTCTCCCTAGAACATATTATTCTGCGCTAAAATTATCTATGCGGCCTTTACAAGTATAAAACTTACGAAAATACTTTTTATTACTAGTAGACTAGTAGTGAAGAAAAACTAAAATAACTAGAGCGTACAATTTCTTGATAAAGGTGGATTATATGCATTATAAATGTACAAATACGTTCCAAAGCTAATTTAATAGTAATGATAACTAGTAGTTTAACTTTTTTTGTCCCAGCAATGTAATGTGCGAAAAATAATGCCACATAAAACATTTTTATCACTGTGCTTTGTAGCTGCAGATTCTTTTCTAATCCGTGCACTTCAGCAGGAAGAAATATACGGAATTTAGAAATCTTAATTCCTTCGTAAACAAATTAATCATTTTGATTGATAGCATTTGAACTACCTACACAAAGCAGTTGAATGTAGGATGGATGTAACATTGATGTAGTCTGTCAAGGTCACTGTCTCACTTTTAGAAACAACTAAATAAGATGCGCAAAAATTATAACTTCTCTGTTCCACTACACAATTTTTGTGCGGAGAACGCTAAAATTCATTTAATTATGCAAATCGTGAAAGTGCTTTTAATAGATTTACTATCTAATCTAACATTGAAGTCGTAAATAAAGCTGACAGCCACAGAATACAAATCTTCCCGCTTCGCGGGGCATAAAGAACAGTAAAGATCATTACTTTAGTTGTCCGCTATTTTGG
>JAAAYG020001987.1:0-31621 GCA_009936455.2 Tomocerus minor
ATTGATGAAATATAACTCATTTCGCGCGAAGCGCGGAAAATTTTGCCTATTTTTCCAAAAATTTCCTCCTTTTCTCGAATTTCGGGGGGGGGGGGCATTTGCCCGGTATACGGCCATGATGTTTGAGCAGTTCATCCGCTCCTAGGAATGGTTTGAGCAATCCATCCGCTCTTCGGATTGAATGACAATGGGGATGGCAATCCATCTGCTCCTCGGATTGGACCTCGGCTATTAGTTTTACACAGTGCAAGGATGCCTGGCAAAAATCTGCACTAAATTAAGCCTTTTGTGCGAGTTCTCTGGGTGTGTATTCTATGGTTCTTCGCTACCTCAGTACCTAGTTATAGTTATAACCCTTTATTATCAACCTTATTGCTTTTAACTTTAACTCCCTATAAGAACACATTTCCCAAACATTATAGATGAATCCCAGGCATTGACAACGAAAATAAAAGGCTATCTAATTTTAAACGTAAATAGATTCATTTAAATGATAAACAGAATTTTAAAAAGTGGGGAAGGTGAAAGGCCAGATAAAAAATGGATGGAGTTGCAAGATAGTATAATGTTGTTGCAATGAAGAAGTTACTCTTCAATACACGGGTCATTGCAACATTAAACTTTAGCTGTAGTTTACTGGAAAGATTCCTATCTGTTGAGTTTAACTAGGATATATAATTATTTAGTGTCATATATGTACATAATTATATGCCATGCAACACTCAAGGAAAATAGAAAAACAGGAATAAAATAAAATCTGCAAACAAGTATGATATTGAATAAACAAATAAATATAGGCTGACCCAAAGAAAATTGAATCGTGCCTCTTCGAGGTCCGAGAAGAACTCCTAATCTCTTTACGTAAGCGTTAACAAAATTGTACAAGGATTGAGGAGTCCACCCGCTCCTCGGATTGGTTTGAGCAATCCATCCGCTCTTCGGATTAAACGACACGCGACATCGGCAGGGCAATCCATCTGCTCCTCGGATTGGACGTCGCTATTAGAGCTAGATAGTGCAAGGATGTTTGTCAAAAAGCTGTACTAAATTAAGCCTTTTGTGTGAGTTCTCTGGGTGTGTGTTCTGTGGGCTGACCTATCCAGTTGCTGAAGCTACTGTATAAAAAATTAGAAACGGTCTGCCTGTTTGTCTGTCTGGGTGGGACATTTGAAAAAGTTTGAAGTAGATATCTGAATCTGTTCAGGTGATTGAGCTCCAGATGTGAAGAGTCCTAATCATTTCTGAATGGGTGTGACTGATGGCGATTTCTCTAATTTTTATAGAAACTTGTTAGACTCTAGAACTCATGTACATGAACGCATAATATGATAATGCGTTCATGTTAATCTCGGTAGCATACCTACAGATACGGACATTACATACTGTACATACATTCCATATTACATTCCACACCCGTTTGATAAGGTCTCAATCAATGTTTTTAAATAATCATTTCAATTTTTCAGGAATCGTATTCTTATGGTCTGCCGTCTGTCATCGAGTGCAATCGGATGGTCATCCTGCTTGTTTGGATTTTCAAATAGTAGTATTTGGCGAGATTCATTATGCCACATGAAAACATATTAAATACCATGTAAAAATGAAATACGCAAGGAAAAAATAAGGGAACACGAAGCAGTCAATAAGAGTGAAACAATGACAGGGTATGGTGGCAATGACCTTCAACTGATAAAAAATCCATGTATCCTTGTCGCATTGTCCACTTGTTTCGCCCTAATTCTAAGTTCAAGATTGTCTAAAAATGCTTTCACAGATAATAAAATCTATTAAAGGAGACTTCTCAACAAACCATCAGTGATATCAGCCACATGGGGCGGAAGCATTATTTGTAAATGAATATAATACGCTTATGTAACTAGTTTAATGCAGATTTTGCATTTACGTTGTGTTATAATCACATTAGAGTTTCGTAGATAGATTCGCCGGAAATTATACTTTTAAACAAGGAGAAGTTTGTGTGCAAGGTGTAGGTATCTACGGATGTTTACTAGTTCCCATCTGAACTGAAAGAGTAAAGTCCATGTTATTCACTTGTTGATAATGATAAGAGTGAGTATTTTAGTGAGCGGCTGAAGAAACAGAATTCGATCAACTGAACTGAGTGAAAAAGATGGTATGAGTCGCATCGCATCGTGTTGAAAGGAAAGGAAATGACAATGGTTACATTTGATAAATGTTACGTTATTTTACGTATATATTTCCGAAAACGCGTCTTTGGATGAAACATCACATTTTACAAGTATGTATTAATGTATTGTACAGTACAATGGTATATATTACAAGTAAAGATATCATTTTATATTATAGTAACTTCCTTGAAAACTGCAAACACACGAGTACAGTAAATAATTAGATTTGGTATGAATGAATACAATGCTTTGTCACTGTCACCGCAAATAATCATACAATACAGTCAACATGAGAATATGTACTTTGTGTCAATCACAACACAGTTCGACATTGAAATACATAACACGATTAGTATATTATAGTGTAATCAATAAGTATCTTTACACACATTTATGATTATCTTAGGTTGTTTTAGCTGCATACAGATTGTTGTGTCATGTATTCATAGATAGACGTTATTATTATTATTATTATTATTATTATTAGTATAGTAGTATAGTATATATGGTTAATTGCTAAAGTACATATAATAACATCATGACATACACAGTAAGTACATTGGTAGGTTTTATAATATATTTATAGTATAGATGAATTCGTAAAGGTTTAGTTAGGATTTAGGGTTAGTTGATTTAGTTGTATAGATGCTCACGTAGACTAATCATTAATTTATTTATACCTTAAAATTAAGTTTACGTATGTATGTACATTGGTTGAGGTTAATTGTATTTTTTCAAGTATTTATATTTAGGTAGTAATATTATTATTGCATTATGTACAAAGGGTCCTCTCCTGATGTGTCCTGTTAAGTCTGCTAACAGGACAATAGGCAGTAGTAGTGTATGTAATGTAATAATCATATTATACTTACTTGTCATCCTGTACACAGGTCACTACTCTACCCATTCATGTAATTAACAATAAATATAACAATTTGTAATTCACTCAGTAGACCTAAATTCATATGTATGCATTGCACGTGTGTAAAAGTAAGTAATGTAAAGGTAGAGCTAAACCTAGATTAATTATTTATGGGATCTTACGACATACAATCAGATATTATTAATTTTAGTCTTCTTAGCCTACGAATGATTGATAAGAGTTCCTTTAGAAAATAACTTACAGAGTTAGGGAAAGGAGTCGGAGAAGGGGATGGTGCGTGAGGGAGTCACAGGAGGAGAGCGGCACGAGGCGGACATCACTAAAAGGCTAGGCAACCGAGAACATCATGGAACCAAAACGCTTTCTATCTGGGCATACGGCTCTGCAGACGTCGACGTCGACGTTGTGGCTGACGACGACGACGACGGGTCGTTGGCACACACCACCGTCGACAAGACAGACTGCCTTGGTGTGGCGCTCAGGCGTACTCTTTCATTTGGTATCACAAATGTCGGCGCAGCGACACTTTTAGAGACGCTGTAGCTGAAGTAGATTATCAAACCTGCAACAAGTCAACATAAAAAACATTTTAAACTCCCAAAGTAGAAAATAACATAGGAAATCATTGTTCCTAGTCTGACGATACCCAACTTGGCACACATTCATGTTCTTAATCCTTGATACTAATATCGTTCCAACAATTCCCATTGCTAGTAATCTGGAATTCAGTTGTCGAAGTTAATTCAAAAAAAAAATCTGGAAAGAACAGAGATTTTCTTATGACCTTCCCTAAAGCCGTATTTCCCGATTTTGTCGGTCAATTTCTCTGATTTTCCGAAATAGCTCCTCTCCAAAGGAAAATAATCAGGAGGGGAACTAATTCCAGGAGGAATACAAATGTGGGTAGGTAAATAGAGTTGCCACGTAATGAGATCATCTCCAATATAGGTCACAACACAATTCGCAACTGGAAATGAAAATAATTTCCTGGAAACCCTATAGATAGGGGTCCCTGGTCACAAAGCAGTTTGATTATAATTGAATTGTGGACAAAGACACAGATATGGGCAAATTGTAATTAACTGACAGAAATGAAGTTGGGTATCCTCAGATTAATGGATAGGTACACCGACTATACACAGATAGAGTGGGAAGGAATGTGGGAATTGTACCTGTTGAAAGCCAAAACGCAAAAGGCGTGCCAGCTAAGTCCAGGGCTTCAAGCAAAAGACAGCAATGTAGAAAAATGGTTCCAGCAGGAACCCAGGGCACAACTGAATAGCGGAAAAAGGTTTCAGTACTCGACTCGCACTCGGTGGGATAACTTGGACCACTTGATGAAGAAGAAGAAGTTGGAACGGAGAACTTGGGGGGTCTCCGTCGCTGAGGTTGTCGGCTAATCACAACCAGCAACAGGAAAGTGAGGAGACCGGAGGAGATGGCCAGCATGATGCTGGTGACATGCCCTCGCGGCGCCCGATTCAAAGCGGCTGCTAGAGCCAGACAACAAGGCACGAGGGCCGTCGTCGCTAAAGCTACTCTACGTCCTGTTCCTGGCGTCGGATTCATCGGCATCACCCCGTTCAATGTTGCCACCCTGATTTGCTCCTGCACCCAAAACATATTCAATCAATCAACAGCCATTCTTAAGAAAAAAAAATTATTTCCGGGCGGATGAGTTAGTAGGAAATTGGATGTCCATGTTTACTGTGTTACCTGATACTCCGTTACAACTGCGTCTATATCAGTATCATCTGTACCATCCGATGGACAAGCTTCACTCTCTGACTCGTAACCAGACACTCCGCTCCCCATACTGAACTCACTCGTTGACTCTCGTCTGCAAAAAATCAATGCATTTGCATTTAGAGGACGAAATTATTATTTATTGGTTTTGCTATATAAAACTAAGAGATATAATTACAGGTGCGTATTAAATCAGTATATGCTAGGTACCTATATACATAGTAATTAATTATAGTGTAGCAGAGAGAGGATAATAATTAATGCTTACGGTTCTATGGGCGCAATGCCAACATCGTCCATAAGAAAGGCTCTGTCATTGACGTTGTCCATGCCGACTCCTCCGTTGACACGTGCGCCGTCAATTTCATTGATGACATCCCGAGGAATTTTCCCCATCCCATTCTTAAGAAAACTGACAGTGAGAAGACGTCTGGTTTGCTGACTGGTCGAAGGATTTGCACTAGTGCCATTGTGACTATTGCGAGCTCTAGGCCGAGTTCGGGAGTGACCCGATCGAAGGTTCGGGGAGAGGCAAGAGGAGCGAGTTTGGTAGCGGAGTGCGAGCATGGATGAACAAACTACTATGTGGGTGCACATCAGACCACTCGCCGCCAGCGCCAACAGCACTTTCGTGTCTATCAGCAGAGCCTGGAGTGAAGCGATGCCACCGAAGATTAACGGTGTCAGCGAATTCCACGTTGGACCATTGGTGTGTGAATGTACCTGCTCAATCCACAGGGAAATTATCATTTTCACTTTTATCATACTCAACTTAACCCTACAATTTCCCCCGACGCTCTTGCAAACGGTGGCACTAGGAAACGCCCGAGGACATAGCGCGCATTAATTATGTTCTGACATTGAATTGACCTTTAAAAAGGATCAATCAGAAAATACATGATACCAGACACGCTTTTATCGTTTAAAATTCAGCTTTTTAGCAGTTTTATTAATTTTAAACCATAAGGAAGACCAAATAACTAGGAAATTCAACATTTTTTTCAGTATATTTTCAAAATTGAACCTAATAAATAGTAAAGCAGAGTTACAAACTATTAAATTATAAAAGTGCGTCCTCGGACTACTGCGCGGGTATTCTAGGGCTAAGTAGCTTAGTGTGTTTCATAGTGAGGGGCAGGAAATGAATGGACGTACCTCTTTGCGAAGTTTTCTATAAAGCAGACCTTCATTGGCGATTTTAGTAACTGTTACTGACATTGGTATTAGGAATTCGAATGTGGTAAGAGCCAACGCAGCGATCGACAATGAGGCAACGGCTAATCTCCAACCTCCATCAAGAGGCCATAGAATTGGTGGGTCACCATCCCATATACTGTATTACAAATCATGAATAAATTATCGTTCTGAGTCAGTGAAGGATTGAGGAGGAGAAGAAGACAATTGCGCGTTAGTGTTTGAGAAGGAGGAAGGTGCTAATGCGTAATACATAGTTTATGGGCAAAAGAATAATGGGAAAACAAGGAACAACTCCTAGTAGACTAGCAGAAAATCAAGTATAGCTCATCTACAGAGGAGCAGGCAGGAGCATCAATGCATAATGGAAACATAGTTACTATGAATTAGGAATGCTAAATGCAATGTGAGGTAATTGGATTACCTGGATGTTGGCTGAACTTTGTTAAGGATGGTGGCTTCGATGAAATAGAAAAGAAAGGCAGAGCTGCAGACGACACAGCCTGTAAGCGAGAATCTCTTGATGACTTGGAAATGCTGGTGTTGAGTCAATGTCAGATTATCTGGCTTACAAATTGTGTACAATCCAAGAAAACCTATCGAGGCAAGGGAAGCTCCTGACAAAATCTGTAATTTCCAATTACACAATGTTAGCCAACCACCGACATCATATTCATCTTCATTATCATTCTCACAAACTCACAACACTCTGTAGTCCACACTTCCCAACTACATTAAATATGCCCAACAAAACAGATAAGAAAAACATTTGGGAAGATCTACTGCCTTCTCTACATTTCATCTTACATAATCCCTTTTCATCCTCCTTCATCATCATTTATTAGCAATAATAATTTCAGTCTGTATGCAGCATAATTATAACAGTACACATTGTAGCATAATTAATTAACATGACGATAACTTACCTTGGCGTATAGATTCCTGTCTGGAATTATAGGAATGGTCTCCACTGCAGGAAAGAGGTGGCTTGTGGCCAGAGCTGAGCTGAAAATTGTCATCGTGGTCAGTGATGACAAGATGAATAGACTAAATCGGAGAAAACTTGAATCCTGAAAATTCAGACAAATAAAACTTGAGATTTTTTCATTTTTATATTTGACTGTTTAGCGACGTTCATTTAATACTCCAATTGGGCATTTAAATATATATATATATATATATATATATATTCAGATTGCTTCTAGTCAATCAATGGTCGATAATGCCTTTGAAAAATGATAATAGCATATTTAATATATCATTTAAATATATCTTTCTTTATGCATAGTGAATGTTTTTCTTAACTCTAATTTTACTGTACAAAATGCGTAAAGTCCTGGATTAAAGATTTTCAGCGCAGTTTTCATGTAATTAAAAATCAAAACAATTTCTTTCATGTATCTTTTCGTATACAATGTAAACGTCACATACATCACGCGCAGTGCTGGAATACTGGGTAGTTGAGTTTCTTAAAACTTTATCATTTCCACACGATAATTCACATTCATAGGGAACAACTTATTTATTTCGTGTAGAAATAAAAGCAACAGAGAAACTGAAGAGGCAAAAAAGAAACGAGCATTTCATCTAAAGTCAAGGTTAGCCAGACGAGAAGATAAGAAATGTGTGAAACTTAATTTATATATTTAATTGCCACATATCTATATAATGCAACCCTATTTTCTTCTTCAAGATGCAAATTACAAGTGATTTTTACGTAAAAAGTGGAAACTGAGAGAGAGAGAGAGACAACAAAGAAGTTTTGACACCACATATCATATGACCACAAGGAAGGTGTCCGGAACCGGAATACTTTTACACATTAAAGAACATGCCTTATAGAATTATTTGTAGAGCATGTATGGTAGTTGGTACATTAGATTATTGGCAGAAATGGCACCATGCAACTTCATGGAAGCAATAGATCTCGCTAATATTGATATATCATTATCTGTATTGCCTTATTCAATCTACCTCTCATAGACATCGAACACATTGCGTTGATTGTAACAGGGTACCATTTTTTTTGGTACCCAGACAAAGTATTGGGTATATCTAGGTTGTAAGAAATCTACCTTGATGAAAACATGAGGAGAGACTGAAGTTGTATGTATAGCAGAAAGGCTATGTAAATAAAAAATGAATCAAAGAATGATTTTACATGGAGATGGCGTGTAGGGATATATGGCACGTCCAATTCCTATGCGTACATTTTAATGATACATATTAGTCAAAGCTGAATTATAATATTATATGTAGGTAGTGGATGATGATAAGGACACTTGGAGTGTGTCTATAGGACTGTGCAGGTGTTCTGGTTTACACTGGTAATGGAGTAGTGTACGTCCTGTAGCTACATACCTAGATAACACTCATAGATTAATGAATACTAAGGTAAGAGAAATAAACCAGTTTATTTTCTTGCTCCCATTAGCAGTGCATTGTTGCACTGCTGTGTTAGTTCTGCGAGCTGATGTGAATCCTATAAATCCAAATGGGCAGGAATACTATTCTTCTCTGATGAATAAGGATGCAAATGAAAATAATGAGATTGTTTATTGTATTCTGAAGACTAATGACAAAAAACAAATTTTTTCCCCTTTAATCTTCTTCTAATCTCAATAAATTCGCATGGATCTGCGAATGCCATGCCACAACTCCATGCCAAGAAAATTTGGTTTAAGAAAACTAACCATCGAGCTTAGTATAATCATTAGTAGGTAGTGTATAAACTACATCTTATAATCATAGAGCACCTAAGTAGTCTACATTTGCTAGGAAATATATTTTTTCTCTACAGTTCCCTCGTATATCCATCTATGACTCTTATATTCGCATAAGAGCCAACCAACATTCTCATTCCTCACTCTGTCTAACGTATACAGTAAATAACTTCATGTGCTTTATGAGAAATGCAAAGAAACAATGGAAGGAAATCAATGGGCATATAAAAGGATTGTATTGTTTGCACTTGACCAGAAGATATTAGTCTGAAGAAGGAACATCATAGATCAGTCAGATCGCAACCATTTGAATTGTGCTAGAGCTCTAATCAGTCACTCACTATTAGCAGCTTTGCCATTTATTTCAATATCCAAGGGATCTACCTACCTGTACCACCTGATCATACATTATCATCAATAAACATCAATCGCTTCCTCAGCATTTTTCTGACCGAAATGAATTTTTCCAGACTATGGTGCTTCGGTGTGTTGATCGCACTTTGTTTCTTCTCTGTAACAACCAACGCAATGCCAGGACCAGGCAGACTAAGTGACTACGACGCTGGAGTAGTAGAAGTACCCAAAGAATTGCAATCTCGAGGACCCACACCGCAGCATGACTTCGCTATGTCTAATGAAGTCTACCGTAAGTCTTTTAGTAGCACATTAAAATATTCCTTCCTTCTCATCTACAATTCGATTTTCAACCGGAAATACAAATTGCGATACACAAAACCGACTTTCCCCGGAAATGTGCACAAAAGCTATTTTCCAAAGAAATTCCCCGTGCACCATGTAATTTTCTTAAGGAAATTCTTTTCCGTTCAACAATATCATTTTCTCAAGGAAATTCAAATTTTCCGTACACCTATATAATTTTCTCAAGGAAATTATTTTCCATTCCATGTACCAAAGCAAGTTTTTTGAAGAAATTCAAATTTTCCAAACACAAAAGTCATTTTCTACGGAACTTCAAATTTTCATTTAGTTTTCCTTGTCTGAAAGAAATTTTTTCCTAAAATTTTTATAAACATGCGCCCCATGGAACAGGAAATGCTTTCTTCCTGAGACTTTTCCGGTCTTGAGAAGAAAATTTATTTCCAGGGACGCAATTAATTTATGACGTCGGCATGAAGGAAATATCACAAAATAGTTTCAAACTCAATTGCAAGTTTTAAAACGGAAATGCCTTGTGTTAAAATGCGCTTGAATGTCTTGTTCACAGATAAGACAAACAGTAAGACGACTGGTGAGAGAAGGGCGTCAGGAACTCTGGAGAATCATCGAAGTTTCTTTGAATGATTTATTAACACACAAGAAACTCATTAACGACAAAGTTCAAACGGAAGAAACAAGTTTCCCATCTTGTTAGTAGATTTCTCCTTTGAAAATCCAGGCCAGTGTCTTTAATATAAATGTAACTACCAAGTTCCGTTGTAATTCTGTTATGTATTTATATTCTTATATTGTACTCTGTACATCTAGCTCCTTTACAATTTTTCTAAAACTTGTACTTGTACAATTCCTCCATCCGTTCCAGTTATTATTGTAATCACTTGTTTGTATAGCTCCTGTTTTATTTATTTTGAGACAGAAATGAATGAAAACGACTCGTCTGTCACAGTAGACGAAATGCATAATACTGTGAATAAAATGTTATTACAGATAAAAGGATTTTTGTGATCAAATAAATAAATGCTTCATCTTTACAAGTACCTAATAATAGTACCTACCTATAATTATCTAAATCCAAATAATATGATCGTCCTATTAGTTTATGTTCATAATTATATTTACTTAATTGAAGATAAAATCCGCATATTTATGGCAATTGAGTCCATTCACCTGACTAACATAAAATTATAATTTTCTTCGCAAAAACAAACACTTTCTTCTGGCAAAATTAATCAATTTACTTTTCTTATTAGATTTCCTATTGGAGACGTTGTACGATAGTTTATTGAGGAGTGCTGAGTTAGTAAAAACTAAAAATGTAGTTTCTAAGAGAATAAAATGAGTACGAACCTCCATCCCAAGAGCACACATAATAGTTGGCACAGCCGTGACACCCACGGCCAAAATGTCCATGGGTGCCCCCATAGGTGTAAAGGTGCCCAAAGTATTTTCCATGAGCGTCTCGACATGTCTTCCGGTAACAGAGTCCATGATACAGCTAAGTGTTCTGGCACAGGCGGCGAAACCCGCAGATTGAGCTTGAATCCACCACCACCCCACCAAAAAAGCGGGGAACTCCCCAACAAAGTTGAAGAGGCAGGTGAACAAGTCGCCGTTGCAGTGTCCATGTTTGCACTCGAAATCGGTATAGCACCAAACTACAACAAAACCAGATACGTTACATCTTAAACATCCTTTTTTGAGAAACTTGTTATAAGATAGAACATAAGGATGAGAATAATGTTGGAATCTTAACGTTTTTAATCTTGTACAATTAAAGATCATACCGGTAAGACAAACATCAACGGCAGATAAGAGCAAAGAGGCAACGATAATTGGCCCGGAAGAATTTTCTGCTACGTGTGGAATTGAAACTAATAAGGCCAAGGCAAAAGGGCCTGCTAAGCCCTTTGCTTTTTCTAACCACAGATTTTTCTTTAGTGATTCACATGGTTGCTGCAACAAAATGCAAAATAAATTACAATTTTCCATGAACACATTGAGAAAATGAATTGCAGAGAGAGAGAGAAAGAGAGAGTTTTATTGGTACCTCTTTCGGTGGTCGGGTCCGCACAAGAGCGAAAGCTAGGCGTTCAAACTTCCTGAGGTAACTTTCATTTGGTGACCATTCAGGTCGGACCATTGGCCTGCCGATACCCTTCCAGAAAATTGGCTCTTTTGGCTAAATTCCCTAATATGGTACGAAATATGAATACTTATGGTTACGACTGTCGAAGAGAAAAGACTGAAAGGAAATTGAATTGTCTTTCAGATTGTACTGAGCGTGTGTCTTTTGTGATTTGGATTAGTAGATCATAGTAGAGTAGTAACAATAGTAGTCTGCTAGCTATTTTAATTGTGAGAGTAAAGTGAGTAGAATATCTTTTGTTGAATTCAGCTAAAAAGAAAAGTCGCTATGATTTGTTTGTCCTGCTCTATCTAGTCGTGATCGTGACGTGCCTCTCTCTGACTAGCTAATGTTAGGAGGGTAAGTAATAATTGTGAATTCTAGGCCTAACTAACTAAAAGGCTAATAGCTGTCCGTCTCCAGACTCTGTATTTGTCCAGCTCTAGCTCCTACTGTCTCTGAGAGATTGAATGGTGCTGCTAGATAAGCATGTAGAGGAGATGTAGGAGGCGGAGGCTATACTAACGGAGTATACATGACACAAAAACAGTGCTGCTAGTATGCAATTAAATCCGTTGTTTTGATTTGGCCTGTCACAGTCACTTTGGAGCATGGGGAGTCGGAAAATAATCCTCGGGCATTTGAAATTGCAGAGGGAGAGGTTGAGAGTTGCTGGAAGTGTTGCAAGAAGAGTGTGACCCACTTTTGAACAGCCGTTGCCCGTGTCCGTAGTCGACTACTTGACTGTGTTGCTAGTTAAAGTTCCCTGTTGTGCTGCACTGGTGCTCCTTCCTCTGTCCGTCTCCGAAATTCTAACAGAAGAATGGAAATGATGATGATGATGAGGAGTCAGTCGACGCTCGCATCCGGACACACACACAGACAGACGAACACAATGAATAAGGCGGAAAATGGAAAGAGGGACTCTTCAGCACTTAGTTGTTGCTCATTGTTCGGACAGAAAGAGTTTTAGCTGATTTTCGACAGGTAGACACAGAGTGCCCTTAATTGGAACATAACTCTGGAGGAGAGGGAGACGACGAGGAGAGCGAGAGTTTTCCTTTTTCCTCTGTGGCCACTAGTCTATCTACCGATCCCTCCTAATAATGAATCCCACTCAGTTAATATGTACAGATCTTATGTACTGACTGATTTGCTCACTTTCGCCAATATCTCCCGACTCAAACCAAAAGCAAACTGGGAAGCAATATCATTTGCTTATCCTACGGAGACTTGAGTAGTACGAGTAAAAGTTGTAAGGCAAGAGTAGTGGGAGAGAGAGAGAGAGAGCATAATAATAATATGTATACATTGGTACCTACCCACACTGCCCTATATTACATATTTCTAAGGAGCATATACCTAATTCCTATATTGTAGTTGCCATCCATGTTATATGAATGGGGAGAGAGAGAGAGAGAGTGAGAGTGTAGTGAGTAGTCGGGGTGTATATGTAATGCCTAGCTATATTATTATTAGGTCCTTTCCCTTGAGTCACTTTTCTTTCCTCTCCCTCCTTCGCTTTCCTTACGTCTACAGCTTGACTCATGTCACTGTAATAGCCGGGCACTACAGAGTCATCCCTCGCACTCCCTATAATCCTGCAGATATACTCACAGCGTCGACATGCATAGCACCAGCCTGGAAAATCCCTGACTAATAAAATAACGTAATGTCAGTGTCGCATAGACCGTTTCCCCGACTCTCCGTGCCGTGCCCAGCCAAAGAACAGAGCAGAGTTCACGCTGTGCCGTGCGGTTCTTCTCCAGCACAAAAACAGCTCCAGCCAGCCAGAGGATTTTACATGGACGAGATACGCGAGACGAGGAAGGAGCTTCTTGCTGGCCCTTATTGATCTACTCTTGAAACACGCATTGACTTGCCTTTGCGCATTCAAACATAAATACGAACAAATCACCTGGAGCCGCACCGCACCCGGGTAACTCTCCAACGGACTCTCTGCAGGAGCCGAGAAATACCCGCGAGTTTTCCTCTTCCTTCAACTCAACTCAAACTTCTCTCTTGACATTTACAACATACTCCTGCAATCCTTTACATGTTCTCCTTGATGACTACCTACCTCCACACTACAATCACTCACTCCAACGCACATTCCTACTCAAACCTCATCTCTTCAACAATACCTTAAATAGCTTTACAATTTCATTCAAAAATTAAATTAACAATAAAACTTAAAGACAATTCTGCCTATACACTTACCGTTATCTGTTAAGTATCGGTTAATACTCATATTTTTTCTCTCCAACTTACTTCATAATATGCATTCAAGTAGGTATGTATAATATATACAGTTTTTAACAGAAGATCATGGATTGTTACATAAAACATTGATATATTCTGAGCTTTGACCTAAACAAAATTGTCTCAACTGATAACCAGGTGTTGCAGTGAAGTTAAATTAATCATGGTGAGTAACATTTTTAAATTATGGAGCAAATAAGTCAAAATGAATACAAAGGAAATATTTAAAGATAAATTAAACCAGGCAGAGACAATCAAGAAGTAAATGACATCTGCTGATTGGGCTGATGTCATAAATTTATTGCGTACATACAGCCTTGAAAACAGATTATCTCTGAGTTAAATATATTGTACATCACTATATTATTAAGCATGTTTGTCTTAGGACCTTACACACTTTCTTGGGCGATATATATTAGATGGTCAATGTATATAAATACATAGAATTATAAGATATAATTCGTCCCAACACAAAGTCTAAACAAAATGTGGTCAAGCAGATGACAGAATTCACGACCATTTATTTCTACTGCGTCGTCAGCGTGTACAGATATTTTCTTACGTAACTCAGTCGTATGCGAGATTATATAAGGAGGGGTTGTAACCTCGCAAAATCCTAATTTAAGCAAAACGGTTTAGAGTAGAGCAATGAAATGCACATTTTTGAAATTGCCATATATTTTTTGAGACCAACATTTCCAAAATTATGACTCCATATTAGAAAAATTTGGGGTTTTATGGAGTGGGGATAATGTATTGGAAAAATGTATTTTGAATTTTCCATCCCACTTAGAAGAAGATAGTAGTGACCTTGAGTTCAAGGTGCCCTAGAGTTTTTTCTCTATTTTTGTTTCATATTTTTTGTTACTCTCTACGTTTTCTCAAAATGTAGGAATCAGGATTTTGCAGCTGAAAAACCTGCGACGACAGTGGCGGGAAGTAAAATAGAACGTGCATGGACAATGGCTATGCGCTGTTCAACTCCACTTTCTTTTAGTGCGTGTTGTGGAGTAGGCTTAGGTTATTTGTACTCACATCAATATTTTAAAACTTTATCGCTCAATACAATCTAACATCTCGTACTCCCCACTACTCCTTAAACTGGAGTATTTTGACCTCAAAGGAACTATAATGAATGGGATGGATAAATGTATTGGCATCCCTGACACTGCACTGGCTTCATGATCATGCAGCCTCCTCCAAGATTCTCATAAGCAACTATGCCTACTGATATGTGTATATGTGGTAAATACTTCATTCCCAACTGAAACTCATTGCACATTCAATATAGATCACTTTTTCTTGAATCACGCAGCCTGGATAATAAATGTACAGTTGTACTTAAGCAATAGATATATACACTCAACATTCTTGACAAGCGACAGCAACACTATTTTCCCATTGTCAAACACACAAGCAAATTCCTGTGTTCGCTAAAGTCTTAATTTTCCACAAAAGTAGAAATAATTACTGAATTGTTATTTGTTATCACTGAAAACGAGACACACTTATAATTGCTTTTAATTTGCAGGAGCAGAATGTTTTCAAACCCGAGATTGCTTATCAAAGGGAACAAAGTTTTGGTTGGAGAAAATTTTATTCCTGCTACTATCCAAGTGGATTTGAACACAGGGAAAATTTTAGCCATCTCAGAAGGAACGGACATAAAATGGGATGCTCCAGAAAAGCTAAAAGACAACACTCCGAAGGTATTTCCGAGCATCGTTTGTTCTACTGTTTCACTTTTAACTCATCCTTTTCTAATAAAGTAAATATCATGCGTATTAAATAGTCTGTATTTAATTCTTACTTGGGATTTCAACAGATTATCGACGCTGGAGACAATATCTTGATGGCTGGACTAGTTGATTCTCATGTACATGTAAATGAGCCTGGCCGGACAGAGTGGGAGGGATTTTGGACGGCAACGAAAGCTGCCGCTGCAGGAGGAATCACCACTCTGATTGATATGCCTTTGTAATATTTAAAAAAAATTACAGTAGTCTAGTATTAACGCATTGCTTGCTCCTGTAATAGATCTCTCTAAGATTCTTACATTATCCCCTGCTAGCTAACAGAATTTTATAGAATTTGTTAATGATCAATGATATAGGAACTCCATACCGTCAACAACAAGCGTAGAAAATTTGGAGCAAAAGCTAGCAGCGGCCAGGGGGAAGTGCCATATCGACGTTGGGTTCTGGGGTGGAGTTGTTCCGAATAACCAGGTTTCTATTAATTTAATTCTACATTGAACTGTTATTTATTTAAACCTAAAAGTTTGGCTTATTCTTTCTATTTCTAATACAGGAAGATTTGAAACCAATGATCCAGAAAGGTGTCGTCGGATTTAAATGTTTTCTAATTCATAGTGGAATCGATGATTTTCCTTCAGTCAGCGAGTCTGATGTTGACTTAGCACTGAGCAAACTAAACGGAACTGAAAGTGTGCTTGCGGTAACCATTTTCCATTACATAACAAAACACAATAATCTGGCTCTGCCATTTTCAGTATATAGTGAGAGATGGGAATATTGGGAATAAAAAAACAATAAATTGATATGGTGCCCACTAGTGTAAATATTTATCCAGTCTAACAGCTCGAATTATAGACAGAGCAGATGAAACTGACAGATGTGAATAAATATCAGTCTTCGAAAGATTCTCTCACTCAGGAATTGTTAATTATTACAATGAATCAAATTATGGCCTAGTTGTTTGCTAGAATGATAAAGTATTTCCCAGATTCCTTCTTTGTTTTCATTGTAGTATCAGTGAGATGAGGCCGTAAAACGTGTGAGATGCGGTTCATAGCTTTATGTATACAATTCTCTATTATTTCAGTTTCACGCAGAAGTTGAGTGTGACCAAGAGGAATGGGCTGAAAATAACGATCCTGCAAAATATGAAACATTCTTGCAGTCTCGTCCGGAAAAGATGGAATGCGACGCTATCAAGCTTGTCACAAAGCTTTGCAGAAAATTTAGGTAAAGTTATTTTGACTTAAGTAGACAGAGCAGGGAGTTCGAGTCAAATAAATGTACAGGTAAAAGTAGAAAAGCAAATTGCATGTCCCTGTTGTGCTAGACTCTAAAACTTTGTCATTCTGCGGTTAACTATTTATGACGTGAAGGGATGTGCGATGTCACATTGTGCATCTGTCGGCCGCCAGTGCATTGCCAATAATTTCTGAACTGAAGGAAGCAGGCTATCCGTTAACTGTGGAGACGTGTCCTCATTACCTCACTTTAAATGCAGAAGATGTTCCAGAAAAACAAACCGAATTTAAATGCTGTCCTCCCATAAGAGACATAAACAATCGGGTCAGTTTAATAATTCAATAGATTCACCTTTATTCACTGACGTTGTCACTTCTCTCATTCTGTCCGTAAGAATAGGTTTCATACATAGGCACGTAGCCAGGAATGGAATCGCGGGGGGTACAACTTTTAGACTTTTTTGGCCCAATTTTGCAAGGAGATAAAAACATTGAGATTTGAAATTCTAAAAATAAGTGAAAAATACTACTGTTCGTTCTAAGTTCGAAATATTTCACGACTTTAAGCATAAATCGGTTGAAAAGAAGTAAATTGCGGGCTAAGCGCAGCAATTGCTTATTTAACAAATATTTTTCCAATATTGTAAAAAAGGGGGACAAATGTCCTAGTTTCCCCATACGTCCTAGTTCACTTTTATATAAGATATATAAAAGATATATTATGTGTTACGTTTTTATTGCAATAGTGTTATGGTTTGCAAATTCTGATTTAAACTTTTACAGGAGCAACTTTGGAATGGATTAAAGACAGGTTTGATTGACATGATCGTTTCTGATCATTCTCCCTGTACTGCTGATCTAAAGAAACCAGGAGAGAAAAACTTCATGGAAGCTTGGGGTGGAATTTCTTCTGTTCAATTTGGTAATATAACAATAATTCTATTGTTAGTTATTATAATTAAAATGCTTAGTTATTGGCGTATTTCAATTTTTGGTCTGAATTTCTTATAACTCTGACTCTGCATGAACGAACTGAACTTTTTTTAGTAGCAAATTATTCAGAGTAACATTGGTTGCTTTGTATTTTTTAAGGATTGCCAATAATTTGGACAAATGCGCGACAACGAGGTTTCGATATTAAAGATGTAAGCAGATGGATGAGTATTAATCCGGCTCGGTTGGCTGGATTGCAAGGGCGAAAAGGACGGATACAAGTCGGATATGATGCAGACTTTGTCATTTGGGACCCAGAAGCCGAATTTGATGTATTTCCACAATCCACTTATATGTTATAAATTAATTTGAGATTATGTGATTACAGTTTTCCCATTTGTAGATACGAGAATCGATTATTCAACACAGGAACAAGGTAAACGTTTAATAAAATTTACTATCTGAAAATTGTTATGAATGGTGTATATATCGAATTGCATTTATTGTAATTTATTAGCCACCTCTAAATAATATCTTTCTACTAATGTTTTTTTTCTTTTGTGTCTATGCAGTTGACTCCATACAAAGGACAAAAGTTGCAAGGAAAAGTGTTGAAAACGATTTTACGTGGTCGGGAAGTCTATTCCGAAGGAGCATTTTGTCCACCTCAAGGAAAGTTCTTATTACCCGAAACAGAATTGTGCAATGCTTAAAATATAAGTGCAAATAATGCGTAAAAGAAGAATTCAGCAAGATAATTGCATCTACACAAAACAGAAATCTATGAAAAAGGACATTAATGACAATAAACTGATGAAGCTATATAATTTGAAACTTCAGATTTGTAGGAATACTTACAGATATGAATACAATATTCTCATGTTTTCAGCGACAAAACAGTCGTTTGTTATAATTGCTTTATTCAAAATAATAAAAAATATATTTGACTCAACATTTACGAGTGAAAAGCATAAAAAATCGAAAACTGTAGGTGGGAGGAGGATATACAAAAAATTGGCAAACCAACCTTGTCAAAAGAAAACAAGATGAGGTTACTTACAGACGAACACGAGCTCTGCACAGTGTTGGGGTCCCTTGGAAAAGAGAACTGTTCCGATATTTTTACTCGATACGTCGATACAAAGGAAAATCATGCCTACTATTTATAGGAGCACTCACTAATTTATAAGAATGAGCCCTGTCTGACTATTCATCAACACAAGTGCGAGGAAGTTCATTAACGAGATGCTAGATAACCCACGCACGATTTGAGAAATTTCATTGCACTTAACTTGAGTTCTTGGGTCCGAGTGGAGAGCTGTATGGAAAATGGAGTCAATAGACAAATCCCTATTGGGAGTGAGTTAGGAAAAAAGCTGGAAGAAGATAATTCATTCTTTTGTACACATGTGTGGAATGTTACAACTCACAACCGGTCATAGAAACCTATCACTCAATAGACAAACGTTAACATAACCAAAAAGAAGACAGTAAAATATTTTGACAATATTCCAGCGATTGTAAGATTAAAAATAATTTCTGGTAAAACGATTTATACCCATTTAACTCGCAGGCACTAACTACTAACTACAGATGCATTAAATAGGAAAAATAAGAAAAACTAATGTTTTACACAAGTATGTTGTTAGTAAGAATTAAAATCAATAAATCGTTTCTCCTCCACAAATTAGTATTAATTAGCATTAAATGTATTTAAACGTATTTCAAAACGGGGATTGCTTGTTAGTTACAATGTGATTATTATGTATAGGCATGAATATTTGGCCATAATATTTCTCTCTGATTTTAAATTCTAGTATAACATGACGTTCAATATCGTTTTAAGAAGCGGCTTCACTTCTTTATAACTTCCTTTTGTCTGTCTGTCCGTACATCCGTACGTACGTCCGTTTTACACGATAACTCAAAATCGGATTAAGATGCTGACGTCAGACTTTCAGGATAGGTTCTAGGGGTATATGCGACAATGCCATTAGAAAATAGGATTGCTCCATCTATCCATTCCCCTTCTGGGGTTGGAAAATTTTTATGTCACGAACAATACCTATAGTACCAGCAATGCTTCAAAAGCAACTGATCTACACCACGAGCAAGAACGAACATTTAAACTAGAAGCCCATATCCCAACCCTTATAAACCGCCGCTTCTTTCCTACTCCGTTTACAAGGGTTTATTAATTATTGGGACTAATACTTTATGGGAAAACTTTGCCAATGGCATAACGTCTGCACGGATGGAACTATTGTTCCTTAGCATGTGTTCTTATAGGGTCAAAAGGATTGCTGATATTGAAATTGGGATCCATTGGTGCATCTCATCCACTTTGGGAAAGAACTTAAAAAGTCTTTGCAACAACGTTTAGCAGGGACGCAATTTTTGAGTTCTGTTTTATGTTTAGCTAGTACACCAGTTTGTTACAATTTATTTTGACATATTTTCCACTAAATGGCAATTGATGGAAAAGGTTATTGAGCTATGCATATGAAAAGAGTTAAATTGACAAGGCGAAAGCAATGTGGCCAAAAGATGAAAAATTGATTTGTATTTAATTTTCTAGAATATTTCGGCTGAAAATGGTCCATTGTGTAGGTGCTAAAGTAAGAAATGTAGAAATAGAGGTATAGTAATCGCTCTCGAAGATTTAAATAGGTGTGTATAGAGATGATAAGAAAAGTTAGACTTGCGTCATTCTTTTGGTGTATCAGTGCAACCTGTGAAATCTAACAGAGTGGCTAGTGTGTTTGAGTTGACTCGTTTGGGAGAGTGAAAGGAAGGATGGGAAAAGGAAAGGAATAAAAGAGGGAGATCCCACTTTCCTCCTGCCACTTGCCACTTGTTGATGAACACACACTCAACTCTTTCCTCCACTCCACTCCAAACTTATTTCTTCCGTTTTCTCTCTCTCATTTTCTCATATCTTGTATTGTCGTCTTTGCCACAAATCAAATCAATCAATTGTCTCACCTTTCTCGAAATCTCTCAATCATTTCCAGTCATTTCTCCCTGAATTCGGGAAATTGTAAATTTGGAGATGTGGCCCGAGATATTTTCAGCTTTGATTCTGGTACTTTCCCTTGAGTCAGGTCATGTCAACTGTGAGTTGACTGGTGTGACGGCTGTCGATCTGGCATCCATTCTAAATGGAGACTCCAGTCCGCCCTTGAGCGCTGAAGACGGACTGACCATATTAGGCACGGGCCCTGTTGATCCTGCGACAACCCTCAACTGCCACAGACGACTCTATTCTTATCGGGTAATTATTTCTTACAATTTCTTACTCTTTTCATTTTCCAAGATCTATTTGCTTTTACTCCATTCGTAACCATTTTGTTTCTAATACTTTCGTTCTGTGTTTATGTTAAAACAAATATCATAGCATAATGACTGGGGTCATTTGAGAATTATTATTATTATAGTCACAGTTGGTTTGAATTAGTTGGCAGGGATAAAATTTCTTCTATGACATTTCATTGGATGAAAAGATTAACTCTGCGACTGTTTATTTGCTTAAAGGTCACTAAAACGGATGGAGCAGGGAAGAAATGTTGGGATGTTGTTAATGTGATGTCCTGTTGGGGAAGATGCGACTCGAACGAAGTAAATTCTTTGCAACTTAATTTAGTTATCTACGACAAACGAAGTATACTCAAATGCAGGTATAATTAGAAATGTTTTGTTGAATTGGATATAGATCGGAGATTTTCGGTTCCCATTTAAGAAATCCCAACATCCAGTTTGCAACTACGGAAGCAGGAAATCAAATTCCGCTACCCTCAGAAATTGCGACCCTGATGTTGAGCCCGGCACGGAAATGTACTTGTTGTTTCTCTTTGAACTGCTACTACGTATTTCGGATGCTATTGAGTAAACAATGGTCGTTTCCTTATTAAAATGTGGTGTCTCTTCTAGATATGACTACCAAGAAGCGGAAACGTGTGTTTGTTCGGTGTGCAAATCCTCGGAGGCTTCATGTGAGGGATTGAGATACAGAGGAGTTCGCTCTGACTTGGGTCTACTCTGAAAATCCCTTTGAAAAGCGCCATGCCAGGATGATTACCGTTTTCGTAGAAAAGAACCCGAAACCCATTAACGATTTCATATGACTCTCTCTCTCTCTCTCTTTGAGTTGATTCCAATTCCAACGGCCGTCATGTCTTACAAAACCCACCACACCGCACGTAATAATTATTGTTCTTTAACCCTTCCCCGTCTCTCTAGATCCCAAATGGCTACACCTATGTCCATTGTTTTAATTTCTGCAATTCTACTATCTGTGTATGGGTAAATGTCAAGAGTCTCACTCTATCTATTGTACATGTCTAACATGAAACTTATCACACTCGTACAGGAGCACAATATAATAATCATAACTTATCCTTTCAGACTCACATAATAATAGTCCATAAACTATACGATTGCCAATCATTGTCAATGCTTCAAACTGCTTCGTACACACACATAAACGCATTGTTTAGAAGTCTAGACAAGAAAATGTAACTAAAATAAACGTATTTAATAATCTATGAAATATTTATGGTAATGATGCTATACGAAAATTATATATATTAATGAATTTGGCTTATGCTACATAATAATTGTACCTGCACTCTGCAAAATTGCACAATAGCTACTCTATATCAATGTTGATTGTATGTATGTAGGTACATATATGTATAATTATAAGGTAGCTACTAACATAAACACTATCTGTGTCTTGTATTTTATGTACTCGTCGGAAAACAAATCCTTTTGAATTTTCACTGTAGCAGGTTATTTTATGACATCCCAATTTCCGCTGTATTGACGTAGGTACGTCCTTATCGTATTTCCGAGAATTTGATGAAAGAGTAAGCGTTAGGTATTGTAGGAATCTACGGCATAATCAATGCATCACAATTGAATCTCGTCTGTTTTGGAAGGGCGCTGAGTTAGTCACATCGTCACATCACAGCCACAGCCTGGTTTCAGGATTTTCAATGTGGATCCATTTTCACTCACTCGCGTCGTCACGTCCTCCAAATATTCCAATCATTACGTCGTTGTAGTTTTAAATGGTGATTGACTATTGTAATTGTATGTATTGATGAAATGTGTAATACAGAAACGCCATGTTATGCAATTCATTGTAGGAAAATAACTTTGTTGTAAATGTTGTACCTTGTGTAGGAGTATAAGTTATGATTTAATCTTCAAATGTCTCTGTAACTTATACGGCTGATCAATAAAACACTACTGATGATGTTTTGCCAACGTTTATAACTTTTGTTTTTGCTAACTCATTAAAAAAATGTCTGAAAATGGGAAAATGGAAAAACTTTTCATACGGAAGACTAATCACCTTCAGGGAATTGCGCAATGCTTTGTCTTTTGTCTTGGCAGTTTTAAAATAATGAATCTTTTTCGAAAGTTTCGAGAATTTTCTGCGAACATTTGTATGGGTTAAGATTTAGGATTAAAAAGGATAAAAGATTGTGTCAAGACATTTGTTACATATATGGCATATGGCTAAAATAAAATATCGTGTTGCATAGCCATTTTGGCTTTTTCTTAAGTTTTCCTAGCTATTTTGGTTTATTGTCATCCGTGCCGAGCTTCAATCGGGTCAGAAAAGTCTTAGAGATGGTATGACATGAAACCCACTAAGAACTGCGTAGGCGTCATGACCTGAGGAGTAGTGGCTTTGTAAGATTCCTTGAGAACTTTATTGGGTTTCCACCGGGTTTGCAAGAATTCCTTTGTCCGTTTCTTTTATTCATTTGCCAATCCTTTTAGACACTTTTCAATCTTTCATCGTATTTCTAAGGAAGAAATGGATATGGGTGCCACTTTCGGCGTTCTTAAGGAGGGGCTGACATGATTTCAAATCCTGATTCAAGAAGAACGGCTTTATGTAGAGCAATAAAATAAAAATTTTTGAAATCTGCTAGTAATTTTTGAGAGTACAGGTTTTCAACATTTTCAAATATAAAATTATATATAAAAAAAATTTAGGGTTTTTTGGAGTGAGGGGAATGCATTGAAAAAATATATTTTGATTTTTATTGCATATTTAGAAAGACAAAGTTTCATAAGTCAGAAACATGTGTCCTAGAGAATTTTTTCCTCTCTTTTGATATTTTATCTTTGTACGTTTCCCCAAACTGTCGGAATCTGGGCTGAAAAACTGAAATTAGACTCAATGCCTCTCGGCGGTCAAGTGACATATAGGATGCTGATGGGAAAATTGAGAAAACTTCGTGGCAAGGTATAATATGTCTCACAGAACCTTGTCAACTACACCTTAAAATACCATAAAATAATTGTAAAGGTTCTTTGTATAAAAATAGATTTTCTAAGTTTGTACAATGACGTCATGCCAGGCGAAAAATGATAACAAATGCATGTTGCGAGTTGCCATTCTAAGAAATGAAGGGTGTATGGAAGATGAAAAGAACAATTGCAATTAAATTAGACTGACCACTTTATTCACATAGATGATGTTTTGTCAATTACAGTTAGTTAAAGTTTTCTATCAGGTGTTGTAGGAGTATCGTAGGAATAGCTATAATGCTAGTAAATAAGGACTAATATATTTATGTAGATTTATGCTGAGACAAGATTTATGCATGTGCTAACATCAAGTAATAGTTAAAGTTAAGCTACGCTCTTTAACAATCACATTAATTTCGTAATCTTATTCATTAGACATAGTAGTAAGTAGTAGTTAGTAGTTAGTTGGGAGAGATTTCATGCTACAACTAACAGCGGAAAGTTCCCAACAAATCTTTGCTAATGAAAGAGTTTCAGTTCAGCTAGGTAACTACGACACTTTACTGCGTCTTTACTCTTCTGACTGACAATCATAAACTTTCTCAACGTTCTAGCTAATAAAGCACCATATTTATATCAGGAATCCTAAGTCATACTTATCATGTTTAGATATTTATCCAGTCGTTGAACAACAAGCCTGTAGGTAGGTACATCATCATCATGGTTTTTGATTATGACAGACAGTAGACAGGGATATTTGTCAGCGGGTGGAGGTAGTCAGACGATCTGAAAGTTAACTCTGTCTAGAAAAGCACTAAGGACTTGGTAAAATATAGGAAATGATAGTTTAGAAACTTTTGAATCTCTGTGGGCTCCTTTCCTGTCGGCCTTATTTAGTCTTTTTTGCAGTGATAGCATGAGCATGTTTTCGCAGACTTGAAAACAAGATCTCGTTGCCCATCCACGCACATCACGTTCACGGGCACATCCTCCGTTTCCATTATATTACAGCATTGACCTACGGATGTGATGGCTTGAGACGGGTTGCTCAGGACTCGATGCCAGGCCGAGGGCACTGCAAACGACTCACAATAGCCACGACAAGCGTTCGTTGTGATCGAGAACTCCACACACTCAGGAATTGTCACTTTTCGGGTGTGGCCTGAAAAATATCACAATTTCCACATTACATTTACATATCTTTTGTTTGATCCGTTTCAAAAATAACTACATTAGCATTGAGTTTTTATTTTTAGACGAAATTCTAAATAGTCTGTTGATAGTGCAATGTAATAACATCCCTTCTGTTCCAAGAACATCACCGCATTAATATTATGAGCAAAGGGATTTTTGGATTTCCAATAGAATCGTGAAACTGATGCCGATGATGAAAAGCACTTGTCTATTAAATGCATATATATGGCATGATGGCATATTAAAATATTGCAAACAGTGCAATGCCCTGTGGAGTAACCTGTTGTAAAGACAGAAACGATTCCAGAGTGCTCTTGAAGATTAATTGATCATGTGGAAAAGGAGAGTGAGCAGTTTGGAGGGCATTACATAAACGTTAACATCCGATGGAGTAAAAATCAATGATGTGTCTGGACTGGAGAAGAGCACATTTTAATCCATTATCATTCAATTCCTTCCCCTCCATCGTGTCGTCTCCCTTTGCTTTGGTGGCTCTGTCTCCGGGGACGGAGTAGCTCTGCGAGCTACCTCAATTTAAATAGTCGTTGTGGAAGTAGCTCAAGTTTCTTGGTGATAGGTTCAAGAAAGGGTCTCCGTAACTTACTAGTTTTAATGTTTCCATGTCACGAGGGAATCTCACCGCATCCTTTTCCCTTTCCGTCAGCATCGCACTAAGTACTTGGATATTTAGCATAAATGAGCTTTTTTATTTGAGAGTCCACTCCATGCAGCCTGCCTTCACCTCTCCATCCCATCTCATTCTACTTCTCCATGATTCTTTGAATCTCAAATGTTTCCTATCCATCTCTGTCTTATCTCCAGAAAGAAAAGTGAGTGGCAGAATAGGAAAATGCAGATCTTCGTCAGTCTTACTTATTCGGATGCATACTTATGTAATTGCTTTGGCAGAGTGGGCACACGCCCTTTCATCTCTCTCAAACAAAGATTCTCAAGTAAGTTTTCCTCCCTTTATTTAACTTGCATCTCGTCCTAAGTATTCTTTTTACTTAAATTCAAAGGAGTTCGTCCGTGGTTGGGAAATATATGCAAATTACATCTTAAATATAACTATAGGTTCACCTAGGCCCTATTACTCTGTCTGCCCTCTACGAAACCTGAATAGCGACTGCTTGTTTTTCAAGAAAAAGTAATTTATGTAGCAAAGCAATCCAAATGAACTTTAGTATTCTGTATAATTTGATGATTAACATTCCCCTTAGTGCATCATTCAATTAGCTTATTGTTTTTGCCGTTAGCCCATCGTAACGTAAGTACAGAGATTCAACTGAACCAAACTGGTTCAGTTGTACATAGAAAAGTTTCGACGTTTGGCGACAACCTTGTAATAGTTAATTAACAAACTTAGCTTTTATGATTATGCATCGAATGACATTAGCATCCGCTTGTCCCATGGAAGTAGCCTAAACAAAATCCTGGGGGAATCTCAATTTACCATTTCAGGCACGGCCCTTTGATTTAAAGCGAACAGCGATAGATTTTGAGATTAAAAATACTAAAATGAAAGAAAAACGAGAAAATTGACACATTTAAATCAATGTAAAATTAGCACATACTGCGAGGACTCACGATTTTAAATCAGGAACAATATAAAAGTAACACATTTCCAAAAAATTCTACGATTTTAAATCCGAATGAATGAAAGTTAGCACATTTCAAGAGAATTTTACGATTTTAAAAGAAAATGAATACATTCCGCGGAAAATATGCGCATTTTCAGGTTAATTCTTTATAAAATTTCCTTTCTCCCGAATTTTCTTTCGGGAGGAGGCTCTCCTGGTTACGACCCTGCTTTGCGCTTAGGTGCTTGTAGATTATCTAGATAATTGACTAAAGTGATAAGCCGTTAAAATCTTGTGATGTGACGTGCACTCACCGACTTTGTGACAACCAGGTCGTTCCCAGGCGTGTTTTCCTTCTGCTGAATGGAAAGTGACGGTGATCACAGCAGCGACAAACAAAGCTACCCACCATTGACTTCTTTCCATGTTGTCGTCGAAAAAAGAGATTTCAATTGAGTTTATGATGCGTGGATGAGGTCGATGTGATGTTAGTGCAAGGGCAGGCAGTCCCAAAGTGTTCTTTAAAAGAAAAACAAAAAAGTCATGTATCATTTTTCTGTGTGATTAACTGGCTCAATGCATTTCGACTGCCTTTAATAACCCTAAAAGACTGGCGACTTACATCTTTGTAACAAAGTTAATTATTCTCGTTTAGGGGGAATTGAGTTCTTACTCCTAGATGAAAACCAATCAAGACGTTTGTACTATTATGGCACATGCAGCTCAAAGAGATTCGACCCAAAGTCCTCTGCCTTAGTGGAAACTTCAGAAAACGGCGAAATAAAGATTAAGAAAATCTTTTCATTTATGATTAAGAGCGAGATGCCGGTCTAATTCTTTTTAAACATACAGAAAGGCTACGTATGCAGTGAAGTAGAAGAAAAGTCTTTATTCTACCAATAGTTCTTTCTCCTGCTTTTCCTTTCTCATTCAATACATAATAATATTATATAGCTGCTCGACTTAATAGATTTAGCTTGTATGTAAGAAGTTGATTCAACTGACTTCACGTCTCTCTGCATGTGAGCGTGGCGGAGAAAAAGGTGAAGATGAAGGATGCGAGAAGAAGAAAAGAAAATTTCCTTTATCGCTTCGGATTACTTCATTATTAACTAAGTAAGTAGAACGCATTTTCCTTTTAAGCTTTCTATCTATAGCCATCGCATTCGCATGTGGTAAAGATAGAAAGCTTTTTTGAATGTCACGTTAGACTTATTGTTCTTTTCTACAATTCACAATTCACACCTACTCACTAGTGCATGAATCTATACATAATAACTGAACTCAAAAGCTAGAGAACAGAGCGATACAGTAAAATATGAATTTCCATTGCCGTGGATGTTCTTTCTTTGCAGAAATGCTTTAAAATAAAGTTCTGGCTAAGAAGCACGTTTTCCCTCTGTAACTAGTGGAATGGAAATCTTGTATAATATTTCGATGCTTCCTCAATGACGCAAGCAAGACGACAAAAGCTCTACCCCTACCGGCATAAAAATAATAAAGTAACCGTAAAACCCATGAAGGATAGCAGTGAATTGAATTTCTCGAGGAAATCATAATATGAAGTGGATAAGAAGGTTTGCGAGAACCTAACTCTTTTAGATTTACTAAAGTATTAGTGTTCTTCGGATGGAATATCAAGGTGTATGAGGTTCTATGCGCTGAGTATACTCACCATTTTATAAACCATTGCAAAACACAGAGATAAGAAAGTTGCGATGCGAATCCACCTAATGCTTCCAACCTATTTTGTAATCGCAATTCTATTTTACTTCAAAAAAAAAACGTATACGCAAAAATTATCTTAAGTATCTTGAGGAAAAAAATAAATAAAAACGTTTTTTTAAAGTTTCTATACCCCTTTCCCAATTGATGTGCTTAAATTTCATTCTGTTTAAAAAATAGTAATGTTTATTTACCCCTCTCCCAAAAGGCGAGTCTTTGAATTGTATTCTATTCCAACCCAAACTTACAATTTTCCTCAGGAACACGTATGCATTTGAATATATAGTCTCATCATATTAAAATGACTCATCCCATATCCGAGTTAACACGTACGAGTTATTGACCAGACAGATGGCCATCAGACAGACGGATTGAAAGAAAGCATGAAGTTTCATCCGCAACTTTTGACAGAGATATGGAGGTAACCTAGTTTAGAAGAAACTGGGAGAACAGTGTGATGGGAGAATTGAAACAGGACGGGTAAAACGTGAAAATTGAAGGCACTTATGTACTTGAGAAAAGAGAGAGAGTATCTCACTAAAATGCCTAGTATGTCAGCCCATACACAAATAGTGTTTTCTCCAGAGAAAAACATTCTTATGTGGCGGGCGGGTGTTCAAAATAGGTGGATGGGCGTTAAAATATTATATCATCGGCTTAGCTAATACAAATATACGGGCGGGGAAGCTAACGGTTTAGCTCTTACGACTTAAAGTCCTGAATTGACCTGAAAGAATCCAATTTGAAATATATCTCCGAGCATTTCTCCTCTTTTCTTTTGCCCTCAAATCTCAAGAACGTGTTAAATAGCTTTTCAAACAAAAGAGCGACTCCCCTAATGCATATATAATAAAGGGGAATTGTGGAAAACTCGCATGGGCTAAGTAAAACTGTATCAGCTTATTATTAGTGCATTTTATAAGCATAGAAAACGGCCAATCATTTTCCAGCACTTACTACACTCCACTATATTCATACTAACACGCTCTCGAAGGCCGTGTATAGCTGAAATAGCAGGAAAATAACGTAATGGAATGCACATTTCTGTAATATCTTCAGCAGTTACCTAAACATAAAGACATTTATGGAGAAAATCCATCTGAGAGCGTTATCAAACCACCCAAGTTAAATACGAACAATTTGCGACAACTTTTCACGCTCTGCTTTCTTCGACTGGCTTAGCGTCACATGCCCACGCATTTATTTACTTACCCTCCTTTGTTCTTTGTCTTTTTACAGGGTCATGAACTACTAAAATCTTCGAGAAACTGCAAGGCACTATTTATGTACTATCAATCAAAAATCTAGCAAGTTATACATAGAGAAATGAAAAATGATTTTTCAGCTGAAAGTGCTAACTTATGACAGTTAAATAAGAAGACTACTCTATTTAATTATTTAAGTGAAATGACGTCATGACGAAGGCACCCATGCAGTACTTACCTGGGAATTAAACCTCTCTATACACTGATACTCATGAGCCCTGTAGTAGCAAAGACGCAAGCACTAAGTATTTCTATGTACTTAATGGCAATTTGTATAGTAAGGTGGCTAAGATAAGAGCATTTATAAATGAAGGATACTGGTAAAGATTGAACAGAAAAGAACTGCGGAGTAAAGAATGGAAGCGAGGAGAAATTAGAGTTCTCGAGTTGCAGACGAGATTTTTACTCTTTCAGCTCTTAGTCAAACTACCTGAGTGTGCATTTGCATAAGATTCCTTCTGCCTCGTAGCTATATTTACCAACTATTTAGCCATCTACGTGTAATCATAATAATACTTTCCTACTCTCGCTCCTTAGTTCTCCCCATTAATTTAGTTCACTTATTTTAATGAAAGAGCAAAGGGCCATTTATTCTGAAATCCAAGACGATTCTAACAATCAGGCTAATACTTATTTCCCATTTGAATGTCATTACTCTAACTTCTATTAATGCACAACTCCTCTCGCTCCTGCTAGTACAACATTTATAACTTGTCCCCTGTCTGCATCTACAGACTTTATTTACTGAGTGCCATAACAATTGAACAAAACTTGGAATTAGCAAGACAAAATTACCAATTGCTAGTTATATGCTCCCATGTAACTTTCGACACTGCCTGTCGAGTAAAGAATTGAGTATATTTGGAAAACAATCTCATTCTGAAACCATAAGTAGTTTATAAGCCTTTTCTTATTATTGCCGAAGTCTCCCGCCACCACGATCGAACTCCCGTTTGTTTTCTCACGTATTTATCTGTTCATCGAATTTTCATGGGGATTACAAAGACACATTTCAAAAGTCTACCCTATCACCACTTTCAAAGTTGATGCAAAACAAGTTCAATTAAAAAGTCCAAAATTCTAGAGAATGGGATTTTAACCGTAAGCAACTACGACAAGAAAATATAAAGCGGGGGCGAGGGAAAACGAGACATGAAAAGCAAATTGCATTGAGTACACACACACTCAAGCCATTTTCTGTAAACTGAAAATGTGGTGTGTAAAACGGCTCTGTCAGCTTTCCTTATGAAAATTGCTAATTTAAACTAGGAAATAAAAGCAATTAACACACCATGTCGAAATGCATGTAAACATGAAAGGAGGACATCGTCTGTTGGTGATATCAATGCCAGTTCTCAGTCAGACGACAGTACGCTACCGAAAAGAAGGTTGTTGACCGTAAAATACTACTGGCCAGGCCATTAGTCGTCATAGTCGTTAATATAGAGAAATTGCATTACCCTGGATAGGTATTTTTACATATTTTCCTTCGTATTCAGCCGTTAAATATGTTCAGCCGATCATTCAATGAGAATTCGGCAATTTATATGAAGAGTGCACTGAACAAACACTATAGTATGTAAACGAAGGTATTAAAGTAAGGTACTTTTGCACATTTAAATAAACTGTTGTAAACAGGCTGTAGCAATGTAGCGGTATTTGGGGGCGGGGTAGGGGGTGCAGGGTGTGGGGCGATTTAGTCCATTTTTCTGTGTTTTGTTATTGAGTGGTCACATGACTCAATTCTGAAAATAGAATTCAAAAAAGTTGAGTTTTAAGAAAAGGGGGCGGGGTAAGGGGTGCAGGGGGTGTGGCGCCTTAGTCCAATTTTTCTGGGTTTTCTTATTGAGTGGTCACATGACTCAATACCGAAAACAGAATTCAAAAAAGTTGAC
>JAAAYG020001998.1:0-29359 GCA_009936455.2 Tomocerus minor
AAGGCTTATCTTCCAGCTCACTCCAATAATGTTTACCGTAAAAGTGAAGTCTCAACCTCAAGTGTATTCTGTTGACTGTAGCTACTTAAGCTCCACTACTTCACTCTCAACAGCTACCTATACCACATACAACATCCTCATCCTTTATACAACACTGCTCCACATTTTCTTATCATTTTCTCCTTAGTTTCTTCCACCGACATTCTCATTTCCAACAGTTCAACAAATTATTGCAGAAACTATTATTTTGTTCAGCAAATATATAGATAGATCTCCATTAAATAAAAATGTAATGAAAACGTTCAATTTTTTTTGAGATATATTCTGGATATGTAGCTATGAGTCTATGAGAACGTAGCAATATAGATACCTATATCTAATTTACTACTGAGTTATTTTATTTAAAATGAATCAGAAAGAGTATTTTAGACACATGCATTTATAGAAGCTAAGGTTGCTGTTTTTTTCGATCTGAGACTTTTTCCTAGTCATAGGGATAAACATTTCCGTAAAGGAATTTAAAAATCATCCTCATCTAGGATAAACACTAAATGATGCAATAAGAAAAAATTGTGAGGTAAAAAACATTGTGTTATTTGTTGATTTGAGAACTGCTACAATTCTGCAATGTTTTAGTAGCAACTTTTGTAATAAAAAAGTCTGTGTTTTCATGAAGTTGTGGATTAGTGCGTGTGGGTGTTGGAGATGTGGAATATTAGGATCACTGAGTATGAATAGAAAAATGAAGTTGTATTTGTTCTTCGGGTTATTTCTAGGAATTGTCGCTGGATATGAAAAGTAGCGAAGCGTATCAGGAGGGCCTTGGCTTTGTGTGGAGAAGGCGAGCGTGAGTTAACATTAGGGCTCTTAGCTAAGGTAATTACATTACATTAACTTCTTGAAGCGTTTACTCTGGCTTTACACCACGTTACAAGAACTACTGATCTACTAGGACGCAACAGTGTGGGATAATAAAGCAGCTGAAGAAGTTGAGGTAAATGTTTCAAGGCATACGGCAAGGAAAGGACGCTGATCTTCTTCGTCTCTCTCTCTCTCCTGCATATCCAGCTCTGTCGGTTTCTTTACTTTGTCTTAGACATATCTACAGATGCTGGCTACGTACATGTGTGCAGCTATGTAATCACTATTGCCTTATCGTTAGTGGAGTCTCTAATCATGTCGAGTTGAGTTGAGTTGAGTTGAGTCAGAAGACTCTGGCTGCCTGCACGGACTTTTCTCTTATGTCTGTGTACTAACTGCTCTGCACGAGTGTTCTTGTTGATGTTCATCTTTAGTTCGTCATATTAGCCAGGTTAGCAGATATTAGAAATGCGGTGCTGGCTGGCCTGCTATAAGAGGCATCACTTTGTATAGCAGGTGAGTTTTTGTGCAGCCAGCGCTCTGTACTCTGTACGCAGGGATTTTATATGGGATTCTCCTGTTTGTTGTCTTATTTCTTTAGCTATTAGGTGTCTGATGGTGTGTGTGTATTTTCCACGTAGGTAGTCAACAGTCAACACAAACTAAACGTCGTCGTTTCCTTTCTTTCTTTCTTACACTCCCATCCAGTTCTTCGGCTGCTGGGAAACGAAAAGAGCTTAAGGCTTTTTCTCTTTTTATTTTCCTCTTCGTCAGTATTAGCCACGGTTCGTCCTCGCTCCTCTACAACCACACACTCTCCTACCTATTCAATTCTACTTAGTTTTTGTCTTAGCAGCCTAACTAAGCACTTATCGCCATGTACTTGTGTGCATCTGCCTTGTTCTTAGAGCGGAGATAGCCTCGTCTTAAGACTTGCCCTCCCGGCTTCCACTTTCCACTCCATCCATTACTTAAACCTTATGACAGTGCAATAATGACCGTTTTAGCATACTTACTTTAACTTTACTCCTACTAAATACTATAGATACCATTTCCTAACCCATTTCATCCTCTATCTAGTCTAAAAAAAAATCCATGCCATTGCATTGCGTGACAAGAATTTTTCTCTCAACATTAAACTTTAATACAAACATATTCTGCCCTAAGACCAAAATCTAGGCTGCTCTATTTTAAGAAGGAAAAAATGATTTCCTAATTATTTTAATATTAGAATCATGTATCTGTGTTTTTACATATAACAAATAGAATATCATGCACCTATTTTTATGAATTATATTTTGTAATAAAAGAGTAGCGAAACTCATAAATGTTAACAAGTGAATATTATTATTTATTTTCAGTCATTAAAAAAGATTTTAAATTAAAATTATCATTTCGAACTTATTAAAAATGTAGCATTTTTTAATGGAAGGCGTTAGCATTCAACAATAAATAATGCTCAGTGAAAAATGTGTACTGACACTTTAGAATTCAAATAAAGCTATTACAATTCCTTTTAGAGTAGTTGTTTGCAAGATGTGAAATGAGAAGCTAGTGCTCTCCTTGAAATCTCTGAAAGAATTTGCCATCTGAATTACTTGGCCAATAATCAAGGTCTACGTAATAGAATGAATAGTTTGTGAGAGAGTTGTTTGTGCATGACAACGATGTGTTAAAACTTGTAATCTTGCAATTATGTGTGCAATGTGCAGAGTCGTTATCTGTCTTGTATTTCGTATTGTCGAGAAGGCGATTGAGTTAAAAATCAGAGTGTGCATGGATGTGCCATTAAAAGTGAGAGATGAGTCGGTGATAAGTAATATTATTACCTCATGTGCATTACAAGTGTCTACCTTAGAAGGGTTGGTTGTCGGAGAGTTGTGAGTGTGAAAAGTGGAATAAAATATGAAAATATGAATGGCTGAGAGTTGAGTGATTTTAAATTGGTTGATGATGTAATGGGTGCGTGGTTAGTGAAAGGATTAGTTCACTGGAAGGTTTAGGCTTAGCAAGTTAGACAAACTAGAAAGTGATCTGTGCGCTTATCAGTGGGACTCAGAAGGAAAATGCCCAATAAAATAAAATGACATAAATAGGAGGTGGATTGTTTTATTGTATAAGTAGAATGTTTTATCGCTAAGGATTTTCACAAGGAGTCGAAGCGTCGAGCGAGCAGAATACACAACACTAACACTTGACATAATGCATTAATGCACAGTAGAAATACAATAACAATAACAATAAACATGATAACTACTCCTGTAAAGTCCATTCTCTGCCAGACACTTTATTCCGCTCCCTTCTGCCATTGCCCGCTCTGAGCCACAGAATTGCATGGAGAGAGAGAGAGAGATGCATGAACTCATCTCTTTCTAAGGTGAGTAAATGATAAGGACGTGGAGCATCTTGTCGTGTTATGTTATGATTATTCAGCTACATGAGTTGGCAATTAGTTTTTCTCAACCACTCTGTATTTCAATAACTTAGTCGCATTTAACGCAAAGAGATTATAAGGAGTGGATGTTGGTTAATGCTCTGCCTGCCACTATATCTCCTCAATAGTCTCAAAAGAATTATTTGAATCCTAGCTGTAAATTAAAAAAGGGAAAATTGCGTAGCTCTGACGCTCCTTTGTTAATGGCATTGTTTATGAGAAGTAGTTAGGATTTTTAGGAGCAAGTCTAATAAAGACAGAAGATGAAGTTGGAGCGGGTGACAATAGAACGCATCTCTCATCATCATCACCAGGAAATCTATAGAAAAAGTATTAATGGAAATGAAGGAGAGTAGTTAGTAGTGTTGTGGTATTTCTGTGTCACTTAGAGCGATAGCAAAGCAACTATTGGACATTTAATGGCTTGTGTGTGTGCAGTTGCTGTATAGAGGGAGAATGGAGAGTTGTGCCGAGGGATTGTGTAATGGTACATTATGATATCTATTTTATAGTCTCAGTCACCGAGTCACCTCCTAATGTAAACAATGGCAATGGGAGTTTTGATGTTTCCTGAGTATTTGTATTTAAGTAATTCATGTTGCCGTTAGGCATGTCAACTAGGAGAGATGCAACGTCAACTTTATTGCATGAATAGCCGTGGTGGAGGCTGATAAGCAGGCTTAAAGGAATTATAAACCATGATTTCATGCCTAGCATAAAATAAAAGTGAGATATTGTAATGACGGAAAAAACTGGTATTTTCATTTACCAAGAGAGAGAGAGAGAGAGAGAGAGAGAGAGAGAGAGAGAGAGAGACTGCTCGGGAATCTTCATGTTCGAATATGAAATTCCCAGATGGAGTAGAAAAAACACTTTCATCTTATGGCTTGTTTATCTGCAGGAATATTAGGCTATAAAATTGAATGCTACAGAAAAACTGTCCTCCAGCCTCCGAAGAGTGTTAGCATATTTATCCTCTTCTAATTTACTTTGTTTATTGACACAGTACAATTTTAGTTTTATGGACAGAGTGCCTAAATCCCTTTAAATGACTCACACCGAACTACTTAAGAGGATTCCTGCCATGCCATCCTGCAGTTCCATCCATTACGACGCAGCACTAAAAGAACTGATGTGCCACACTCGAGTCTCCTTATGTCAAGAATCAAGGAGATAATAGGGCATTTCAAAAAAATTAAATAATCATTGAATATCGTTGAGGATTTCAAGCTGTGAAGAAGATTTCTGAACTCAGACTCCAGTTCCCGCCACCTTCAGCAAATAAATCTATTTTTATAAGGGAAATTCGTATTTGCATTTGAATTATTGGGAGTAGGTATGGGAATTCCAGGTTATTTGCAGTTGGCCTGAGATGATGTGATCATGATGGAATGAGATTCGACTCCCAGCACTTCCATTCATGTCCTCTCTCCATGAAATGCAATGTAAGCAAGGGAAAGTGCAGATGTGTACTAAAAAGATGGAAGTAAGTAAACTTCCAACTTCAATATAATAAACTTTTCGATTTGAAAAGAAGCGAAAGGAATGGATGGGAAATGCAGTGCAAAGCAAATGGCTCGTTTAGATTCTCTGCCTCTCGTAACTTTCATCTCTCCACATACAAATATCACTTTTATATTTCTGTCTCTAAAGGGTGATCGTCTAAAAAGTGTAAACAAGAAAAGGTGGCAAGAGTCGAAGAAGAAAAACAGAAACCTTTCTCTCTCTCTTCGCTCTCTTCTTTTCTTGTTTCTTCATTAAAATATGCACACTCCTCTCTATATCCCTTTTATATCCTTCAACATGATATTTTTCCCAATGTTCCCCTCAAATCTTCAACTTCACCAAGACTTTCCACTGTAGTTACACAAATACTACCAGAATTCATTGCAAATATTGATGGAACATTATATTTTATTAGACACAAGTATATATAGCATCAATGGAGTCCTACAATATTTTTCCTATAAATAAGCTCTGTACAAATTGCACACGCACGCACGCCGATGGCACAAACAAGAAGCTTCAAAAGTACCTATAGTCGTTGATTTGTTTTAGTTTTTAATTTTCTCTTCACGAGTTTTGTTCTTCTGTCTATAGCAATTTATTAATTCCTAATAACTTTTGTCATTTGAGCTCCAAATTACCTTTCAACGAAAACAGGAAAACTAATAATACTACCTGTGCGATTTCTAATGACTACAGTCTCTTGGAAACATTTCCGGGAACAAAAACACAGGGAATTAATTCTTTTCATAAAGAATTCTTATTTCTTCAACTTCATATTTAAGGCTTCATGCCCGGTATTCATAATTCTGCAGATGTCAATCCTCTTTTTTTTCAATTGTTTTGTCTAGGAAAAGTAGGGCGGCTATTACATACCTGCACCATGGTAGAAACCATAGAAAATTAAAATACCTAGAAACATATCTATTATGATTATCTTAATTGTATTGCTAGAAGAAACTTAATATTTAATAAGTTCTGATGTCAAAGTTTTTGCGTTGCTAAAACAGGGATTTCCTTTTTCCAACTCTACGAAGGTTTCTAAGATTTAATAATTTATGCAGCTATGGTTTATTGCCACAAAGTGTTAAATATTCTTTTAAAAGTCAAAAGGTGCACAATAAGAGTCCTCAGAAACAAATAGAAATGATAGAATGTAAAGAAATAAATCCAAAGTAGTTACTTTAAAAAGATGTAGTATGAAGACACCTACTCACTGCGTCATATAAAATGTAATTGAAAGGAGTTGAAGAGTATCTTATAATAGTATAAAATAAACTACATTTATCTGTAGAGTCTCATCTGATTCATTCTTGGTTGGTTGTGTGTGTGAGAGAGAGAGAGAGGAGTTAGAAGAAGAGTAGAAGTTAAACTTGATTTCATATCTCTATGACTATAAGGCAGTAATCAAGTTGACTCTTCTGAAACTGTGAAATGAAAAGAGGAAAGTTGACAGGCGATAATATTTTATCCAAAGGAAGAATGTACATGTCATAATAGGAGCGTGTAATTTCGTATAATATTATACAATAAGTGTCATAAAATACCTCTGCCAGCTTAGCTATGCAAACTATTCACAATGGTTATTACAGACTGTAGGTAGATAACAACACAGACTTTTTCTATCTCCCAAACTCCCAACCAACTCTTCTTCTTCTTCTCTTCTTCTCTGATGCAGTAGGACATGCATAGTAATAGTATGAGTGAGTGAAGTGAGTGTGTACTTTAGATACGCCTTCCTATATTTATGTATCTATATCCTTAGAATTTTCCCTTTGTGCTCTGCACAATGAAAAGAAAAGTTATTATAGTGCTGGCTGCTACGTAAACGTAATAGTGACATTTAGATTTAACTAAAGCTTAGTTGCCCTCCTGTCTTCTCTGTCTTTTCCTATTAGAATCTGTGTGAGAGAGAGAGAGAGAGAGGCAGTCAAGTCACAAGTCACATCAAGAAGGATTATATGGAATTCAACATCCTCTAGAGTAGCATTTGTCCTTTGAATCTCTGAATCTGTAGATGCATTGACTTTGAGTTGCTTCTTTTCTTTCTTGACCTTCCAGGATCAAGAGGAGAATAAAAAGAGTTGAGATGAAAAGAATTTTTCTCATTTTCTCTCTAGTTTATGCTCAAATGTTTGTCGTTTAATGGAATGGTCATGGCCATCTGACTACATTTTTTATATCTCTTCTCTTTTGATTTTAATCGTCTGCATTCATTACTACCTATTCCAAATTACTCACCAAAAACATCTTTAAATCCCGCTTATTTCCATCCTTACCTGTAGCCACAGTCCCTATTTATACTTTTATACACAACAAAAACACATCTACATCTCCTTAGTAATATTTTATATTGCGTCTTGAAATATTTGCCTAAAAATCTCTCTCTCTCTCTCTCTCTCATTTTTTATCATGCACTACCAGATTCTTTCTTATAACTAATTATTGTCGACCAATGCAAGATATGAACATTATTTTGGCTATTCGACGCATATAAATCTCACATGTGTTAGTGTTTTAAGGCATGCAAGGCAATTGGGTATTTTTTGTTGAAAACGGAATTGGTAGTTAAATTACTCTTGTCGCATGTGAATTTCTATCTTTGTGCATTTGTGTGGCGTGGAGAGATGGAAAAATTTATATTCATGAGTCTAAGTAGCTAAGTACATGGAGGAAGGAGTGCAAATGGGGAGTATAAAGAAGAAAAGGGATTTTAGCATGTTATAATAATGCGGGAATTGGAGGAGGAGAGATGTGTGAATGTGAGTGGAGGAAGTTGGGGCATTTGTAGTGAGGTAGTAGAGCTATAAATATCCCGACGGCTCCGTGCAGCACTAGCAGGAGGCTTTAAAATATGGACGTTGTTGTCATTATTGCCATATCTTTATAATAGATAGGTTAATCAAGTGCTTGGCTTCACCTCAGCTCCTGACTTGCCTTTGATTATTTTGCTGGGAGTGAGAAAGTTTCTTTACGGCAGGAAAGCGAGTCTTTGAACGTGTCTCCACTCCTTCAGTAATCTAAGCTAAAGGCAGTCTCCATGATGCCCACTATTTATATATGTCCTACTATTTATTTCCAGACTCACGCAGAACCAGGACTTGCTATGCATTGTGTCACACGAGGACCAGAATCATTTTGTAACTTTTCGAGCAGAGAGATTCGTGCCGGGACTCCGTCGAGCCCTAACCTGTGCACACTGGGAATTTAATGGTGAAAGAGTAAATATTATAGATTTCCCTTGCCCGGCCCTCCTATACACATTATAATGTATGAAATGTTATCAGCTATCAGAGACTCGCCTACCTCCACTCTGATCTTCGAGAAGAACAACTTCCTCCTTCACGTTTCCCTCCTTAGATACGTGTTTCCCTGACTTTCACATCCTACCGCCGCCAGAAGCCACACAAATAATACAACAGCAGAGCAAGAGTCACTATTACTATTAAACACATTTGAATTCAAATACGTGGCCCAGAAATGTCCTCTTCACTTATACACATCTTCCTACAGCCTCCGTTACTTACTTACTACTACCACACATCTCTCTCTCTCTCTCTCTCTGTGATCCCTACTCCTTCATCATTTCCACTTTAAGCGATACGAACATTTATTCCAAACTGTTTTCCCACTGCATTATTGTATCATTAGATAGACGTAACTTGTGCCACGGACATTCTTCATTTCATTTTACTCCAGTCTACTTTAGTTCAGTAGTTAAAGTTATTTTATAGGGAGAGGAAAGTATGACAAGCCAAACCATGTCGTTCCGTGCCTTGCCAGACTAGAAATAAATAAATTCATGACAGAATTTAGATACTTTGTCATGCACATTTCGCTCTAGGATCTTTGCTTGTTCCTCTAAAACACTCTGCTTGTCACACAGAGAGATAATAGTACTGTTGTTACTTGATAGTGTGATAATGTATCCTCTATGTAGTTAATAAATGAATTGCAAAAATGATCCATTCTCCATAGTGCAACTATTACAAACAAATCAAATTTATTATGGTTATTATCCTAGACATTTTACTGAAAATGTAACCAAAGGATCTATAAAAAGAATCTAACCTATGCACCGTGTAAAAAAATACAAATCCATTTTCAACAATGTCACTACATTGCAAATAATTGAGACAATGTAAAGTTTTCGGGAAAATCGAGTTTTAAAAAAAATGCTAAGCACTATAAAAGCTTCGTAGAATTTGTGCTACACTTTTATCTGAGGGAAGATAAGTCATTCGGGATGTAATTTGATTAAATTGAATGCGGCCGAGCAGGTCTGAATAAAATGAAGATGTAAAAAAAGAAGTAGCGTCTTTGTCATCTGAATTGTGAAAGTTGGATGGATATAGTGTTAGGGAGTCTCGGTTGTTTGAATTTCAAGTGAATCGAGGAATTCGGCATAGTTTTGGATTCTATACAGAATTAATGTGATGCTCGGGAAAAGTCAGGCCTGCATATATTTATCAGGGAGATAGGTGAATTTGCTAAGTCCTGCTATCTTGACTCGCCTTCAGTCCTTCTTCTTCTCTCTCACAATGAAATCCAGAAAAATAAAAGATCGCAGTTGGAAAAATGTACAGAGCGTGCTTATGATATGATTCGTGTAAATGTGAACTGAGCTGGAGTTGGCTGTGAGTTTATTTGTGTGGAAGAAGAAGAGGCAGGCAGGGCAGGCAGGCCGGCTGAGACTTGAGCCACGCCACGAATTCCTAAAACGCAACTAGGAAGGAAAATGGAAAGATAGGCAGGAAATTTCCCTTGGAGGCATACATTAATGATGATTTTCCCTTTGCCATTGTATCGTGAATAGCATTTGCTCTCCTGTTCCGTTTTCCTTCTGTCTTTGTCTCTTCTCGTACAGCATTACATTAGTCTTGTTTGAAATATACATTTGAGCTATCTAAATGTGATGTGATGCCACGTTTCGTTTCAAGTTTCACTTTGGCTTCGCCTTACTTACAAACACAATATTAATCAACTCATAATGCTCGCGAGTAGTGAGGCTCTTCCAATCTCTCTCTCTCTCTCTCTAATATTTATGTATATCTCTGTGTCTGTCTGACTATGGGCTGTGTGAGAGACGAGCTGATAGGAACTGAGCCTCCTTCGATTGTGTTCACATTCTCCTGAATTGCAGCTTGAACAATTAGCCTTTAAGCCAGTACGAGAAACTACGATAATAAAATCAAATAAATTCTCATTGTACACCCAACCGGCAGATAGGGAACAACAAAGGATCCTTCACTTACACCAAATCTTTTGATTCGATTTTATAATATGACATGATCCCCTCTCATGCACTGACGCTATACATTCCCTTTATTAGCTTAACTAACCTAACTAACTGATTATCTCCGATGCTTACTGTACTTCTGCCTCCCAGCTATATATTCTCATCCAAACTTCCTATCTCAACTCCCATCCACTACAAAATTGACAATTTTATTCCCTTCCCAATACTATGATGACAATAATTCATATTTAGATTCCATATTATAAACCTGTTGGCCATTAGACCATCTCCATCCTCACCAAATCCTTCAATTGCCCAATAATCTGTGAAATACTCGTACAGAAATCCTTAAGCTCACTCGTATTTAACATTTAATCAAAGCATCCCACTAAGGCATTTCATGTATGCATCTTCCTTGTATATCTTGATGATTTTTTTCAATAGAGACTTGTGAAATCATATTATAAGAGAGTGTGCAATTGTAATACCGGATTTAGGCACGACTAGGAAAAAGAATGGCAAGATAAAACGTATAAATATTTTAAAAGAGACGATGATGATTGTCACGCAGAATGTAGCTACAGAGAAGTCAGTAGGTACTTTAGATTAAGAAGATTGCAACCTATCACATAACATCAGCAGATTTACTTCTTTACTCGTCATTCCTTCAATGCATAAATTTCTCTTAACTTTCCAGCAAACCTTTTTCTATTCTCGCATATAAAAGCCAATAGAATGGATTTGTATTGTAGCTACCTACCTTTATTATATGCAGATATAGTGAATTCAAGTCAGATCCTTGCAAAAGTATTACACATGGACAGAGAGTCTCAGAAATCTATGAGCTGTACTACTGATTTATATATTCTAATCTCATCCATCGGCATTCTTGCATAAAAGCTAGCTGTATTAGATCCATCCATGGATGCATTCTCTCCTCACTTTATCTTGCATTATAAAGAATCACGAAGGACGAGGAAAATAAAACGAGCACAGTTAGCAGATTCCCATTAAATTCGTTTACACAATAAAGTGGATAGTGGATATTCGAGTAGGTAGGTATCAAAGAGCCGTCAGTTTTCGCAAATCAAATGAAAAGTGCACGACGCACTGAATATCGTAAATTGCAATGGATTCTGGGGAAAACATTGAAAATATATGCGCCCAGTTCTTGAAGGAATTCTCTTGAGATGATTTCGATCATGACTTGATTGAGCTGAGCTGATTACACGTTATCTAAAAGACCCAGATTGAATTTTTAAATAAATAGAGTACTGTTTCAGGAAACTCAATCAATTGGCCATTGCACGACTATTTGTTGCTAGCCAGCCAGGTTAGTATAGCGGTAAATCTGCCATGTGCTTATTTAATATTCAACATCCTAGAATTACCTATTACACTCTGACAACAATAACAACAATTTATGCACAGTGTTACATGACGCATCACATTTCTCCTACTTTCTAGGTGGCTATAATATTATTATCTTCGAGAGGATTTTAGTATGCTATTTACTAGAAAGATCTCACAGAGATATACAGTAGATGCATTTACTGCTCTACGAGGAAACGCTGTGAGGGAAATGCATCTGGCTCCGTTAGCACAGCCTTTGAATTCAACTAATGTTGTGAAAATCAAAAGTAATCGAACTGACATGAGAAATCTAAAGGCTAAACGCCAGTTATTGCAGCCATTATTTTACCCCGCTCATGTTGCCATATTTTTTGCTGCAATATAGCGCATAATGGCCACATGTAAATGAATTGCTATTGTTGTCAAAACTGCTTAGCGATACATAATAGAAATTTAAACTCTGGCTTTAAACACAATTAAAGTGTCTGCAATGTAAGTAGATAGAATGTACACTGCAAGAATTCACGTTCCATCAACACAAAAGAATGGGATGGCATGCACAAGACAGGAGAGTCAGAGAGGAAACTCTTTGACGTGAATGAATGAGCTGAAAATGAAATTCTACGTCAATGTATTTCTTCACTATCCACGAATAATCACTAACCAATAAAATGAATGCCTGCTTGAAATCCTCCTGATAATATCCATCTTACAAATTATTGAGGCAACATCATGATGCCATCCCATGATATACCCTTCAGACATTCTTAAATAAAAATCTTCTTTCTTGTAAGGTAGTCTGTCTGACACAAAAACTGTATTAAACATTTGTTATTTCGTATCTTTGCATTATGAAATCTTTCATAAAAATTTAAAGACAGAATTATATGAATTATTGTTGAATTATTGAAGAATATATAGTATTGTTTATGAAGTTGTTTACTCAGATTATCATTACTTACTGAATAATATCAAATGAGATTTTGTCCAGTTTTGCAATTATAAATCTCCGTATTGCTGAATAACTGTGTTACATTTTCCTAATTTTTCATTCTTCTTTAAGCAAAAGAGATTTAAAAAAAAAGTAGCACGGATTTTTAATTGGAGGTTGCAGAAATTTGGGGCAAAGGCACGTATTTTTAATTAGAGAGTTATTGAAGTGTAATGAAATGCCTTAAGTACATATCTTTAAGGCATGCTTGCATGAGACTGTCGTAGATGAGTAGAAAATGTTGGCCACGTACTACGTAGCAGTTAAAAGGATGAAGGACAAAAAGTATGTAAAGGAAATTAGACGTCGTGTCGTGTCGAAGTAGATTCATCGCTGTCTTGTTATTATTATCGCAACAAGCAATTTAAGCGTAGTTTTTATGGGTGTACAATAATGGGATGTGACACTAAATATATTTTACGATTAAATAAATAGAAATATATTAGTCGAGGAGAAAGGAGAGGAATTCATAGCTATATAAGGCTCCAAGCTACTGACAATAAGTACAAGTGAAGTCACGAACGTTATATTTATTAGTCTCACTCAGTGTCAGTATAAAAATTGCAACTACATTGCGAGTAGTCTTTCTAATGACAGGAGGGAAGTAGTCGGCTCGTATTTTACTGTGGCTGCAGCAAGAGCTTCTCTTTTATTCAATTTGATTGGCTTTGATTGAAGTTGGCCTGCTCCTGCTATGAATCTGATGTGAGACTAATAATATTAGAGTCTGGCTTGTTGGCAATGCCGTCCGCACTGATAATAATGAACGCTACATAAAATAATGCACAAAAGTTGCCACAACCGCCCTTTTACTTCTTTAACACTTCACTTTTTTATATAGAATATATCGTCTAATTCTCTCCTGTCATATTTCACTGCACTATTAGCTGCACGTACATTCACTCACTGTCCTAAGATTTCGTTGTATGCTTTTGAAATTTAGGTCTCCGTGTCACATCGTATAAATAAATTTCAACCACACAGCGTAGCTGTGAAACACATTCAGTTTTATTGACTCTAATGTAGCAACAAAGAAAAATTTATCAGCTCCTATTCAATCCCAAATGGATGCCAAAATAATGAAATGAATAATATAAAGTTGAATTAGCAATGCAATGCTAGCACATAGTAAATAGTGACTAGAAGGACGCGATAAAACTTTGTTTAATTTAATGTAATTAATTTCCTTCAACTGCCATCAGAACAATGCACCTTTAGTGTCTATACTCTGCAACAAGAAAATATATATATATATGTGCTGAATTAGTTGAAGAATTGCCATCATATATAAAGACACCTGAAGCAACAGACTGAGTGCTCTATCTCGTTTTACATATATAGAGATCAAGGGAAAAAGCAAGTTGTTATCCTATCACATAAATAGCTACAAAAAAAGTAGAAATATTTTAGATCTGATCGACGAATAGTTGCACTATGTTCTCTTTCAGTCCTACAATCATCAGCCATAAATAAATAAATATCTTTCTGAATAAAATTTGATTAGGACAGAGAGGATTCACTTTTTTCGCAAAAGGTCCGTGTTCGTATTTTTTCGAAAAGAGGGATTATTAGCTTTAATCAGGAGGCCTAACAATGCTGCTACTGCTGCAATAGACGCGATTCTCACTCAGATAGTGAGAAATCTAGGGAGCAGAATAGAAGATTAGTCAGCCCCTTGCTTGTACAGATAGTGAAATGAGTTAGACGTGTATAAGTAGAGGCTCATTGCATAAAACGAGTGCATGTCATAAATAAAACGCTCCCTTCAGCGATTTCCCTCCGAGTTTTCCTTCTTTCAACTCAAGCACTGCTCCATCCCAAATCCAATGAAGGCAACAGAATTCTAGAGCAGACAACTAAGGATTTACTTGTGTACAACTTTGTGCAGAGTAATAAAACTCTGCTTTCGACTTAATTTCTTTCCAGCAGTATTTACGTGTCTTTAGCTATGCATTGGACATTGCGTAAATAAAACAAGTCTGATTTGCAGGGAAATTATTTTTCCTTGCGTGATGATGAGTAGTGCTTATCGCCAGTTTTCCCTCATGTAGCTCCATTGGAATTGCCTGTCGATTCTGTCCATGTTTCACGAGCCACCTACCTACCTGTCCATCTTTCTCATTGCAGTGCCTGGAATAAGAACACAGGTTTCTTGCACACAGGAGAGCGAGCGTCTTGTCAAGGCTTTGCAGTTGGGGCTTCTCTTTTTCTTTGCAAGAAGGCAAGAAGGGAACGTCAGTGACTGAACAACTGAGATTCTCTTCTCCATTTACATTTACTTAGCTCCGCTCTCCTTTCTTTGCCTCAGACTCTATTGTGTCTGACGCAATGCATTGTGTTGCATTCCATTGTGTTACTCGAAATTCCGTCCTCACTCTTTATCACAAACTCATATATTTCATAAACACAGGCCTCCGATCCAACTCCTAACCACTCTACAGTAATGTGCAAACAAATCCCTATAATGCACTATGCATGTTACTACAGAATGGCTTTGTAAAATAAATTGTTAAATCATACACATGTTTTACAATGAAATCCCTGTAATACTGACACAAAGACAAAGTAACTATAATAAAAAGGACTAACGCTCCAGATACATGGCTCATGATTATAATAAAAGGAGCTATTCCTTGCCTCCTCGCCTTTGAATCTCCTACTATTTTTCTATGCGCCAATTTTATTTTTCCTCTTGCCTTTTTCTGTATTATTTTCTACGTTCCTCTCTCTACATTTTTAAAAAAGTTTCAAAGAGATTTATTTTAAAACCGGATCTACTGACTAATGCATTTCTCCTTTCTTAACTATAATATTACTGAAGACAATTACTTTTAAAAATACAACATGCATTTTAAACCTAAGTCTCAATCTAATCAAAAATCAAATAAGAAATCATTTTTACGACAGTGGGCAACTAAATTAGCAACTTCAAGATGAAATGTAAAAAATTAAGTAGAATGGGAGGGGGATTTAATCCCATAGCCATAAACATAGAAAAGTTTTAAGGACGGATCAGTTGGTAAAAATAAAATCGAGGAATGATGCACAGCGCTGCATTAAGTATATGCCTATAGCTACATAGTTATCATAATATTTCTACGCACATGTTAGACAATTTCGTTCTTATTCCAGACTGGTTAGCGTCGACTATAATTCTACGTCGTTAGGGATAGTTAAAGGATCTCTAGAGAAGCAGTACATAGCACACATTCCCATTAGCCTAGGTAGGTAATATTATTTCATTTTAGTTAGCCTACTATTAAGAAAAGAAGTTAACCCTTAAGCTATTTTCTCTTCGGTCAGTTTGCTTCTTCTGTTCTGGCTCGCTCTAAGGACACTCAACCCGAAGAACCCCAATGCAATACAATGTAAGAAATGGCTGCCACCAACGTCGATCAACACGAATAACGTGCTCTCTCTCTCTCTTATGCATTTCTATGATGCTTTATAGAATCCAGTATATGCCAGCTACTATTGCACTTAAATACACTCACTGATATTATTATGCGTATTAAGCATAGCATTATTGCCTGTAAACGAGTAATAGGCATATCACTGTCCAACTATTATTGTATCACCTAGCAAATTATCAAAATGGAATTCTGCACATGTTGCAATTGCAATAATCAAACCCCCTATAGATATAAATACAAAACTCTTCTACATAGACAACTAACTATACTTAGCTCTGCACAATAATTAATTTGTGGATACAGCATTCATGTAGGTTTATATCTCAAGTTTCAGCCGAACGTAATAATAGACATTAGTATGTCTTTTTTGTTTGATTTGAAATTAAAAACGTGTATATAATTAAATCCCTGTAACACACTCAGTTGAAGGTCGCGTACAGCTTTCATATTCACTTTTACACTTTTGCACAAAAGAAAACTTTTGATTGTTTAATGCGAACAAAAAATAAAAAATATTTTTACTCTCGAGTTTCTCTAGAAAATTATGCAATCCCTATAAAATTTATTTTGAGAATTGACAATTAAATTTTTATCTGTAAAAAATTTAATTGTCAATTGTCAAAGTAGCTACATAGAAATCTTGTCATTTTTATTTCACACACACGACACACGAGGATGAATAAAGACTAAATCAAAGGCAATATATAAATTCAACTTTTCACTTCTCTTGCTCCAGCTCACAAAATATTTTTTGTGCATTTAGACAAAATTTACGAGGATTTTAATTACAAATCAGGAAATAAGTAAAATATTTTGCATAGAAATTTCTTTTCAACATGAAGGTAAGACACATTTAATTAAAAATAGCTCAAAAAAAACATTCCATTAGTGAGGCTGGTTTTTCAAGAATAAAAAAGTCTCTAGAATTGTCCATGAAAGATATTTAGAAGATTTTTAACAGCTAACCGTTTCTGTTATGTACTTGGCCATCGTTGCTCTAATTTTTGTGGAAGTTGTAGACTCTAAAGCCTTATAGACATCTCAAATGCTTCACAAATATCGAACCATGTTTAAAGTTCAATTAATTGCTCTAAATAAAAGTCGATTTCTAAAATGCCACTCAGAAACATACGATGATGGCATGAATTTAAAAGTACTCTCGCTACAAAATTGCATAAAATTTTTTTCAGATAGATTTTTCAATGTCAAAATATTTTAATATGAAGTAAATATCTAGAGTATAAATTGAATTTCCTTTTGAAAGTATCGGGGGTTGCCAATTAAATGTACAGAATGTTAAGTAATGTTCAAAGTAAAATATAATTTGACTAGAGAAACGTAGGTATAATATAATAAGGCACATTCCAAAGTGCAGTGCAGTAGTAAGTAGATTGTTTCTGTTGAATGTAGAAGATGTGATGAAACGATAGTGATAGATATACTGGAATAATATATTATGTTTTTTGAGGATAAGGAGCAAGTCTGACTAGAAGGATCATGACGTTATAACTGTTTACCTGCTCTGATCTTTCGATGGGGCATTTGTTTCTAATTTAAAGAAAGGTCAAACCACTCCATGATCTGGGCCCCCCTTTGCGACGCTCATTTCTTGCGAGCAACTTTGACCTTCGAGTCTGTTGGACTGTACGTACTAATGTATTTCCTTCATTAACATCTAACACTGTTCTTCATTTGCATTTTCATTAACTATATTTTATAAATTACCATCATGTGAATGCCCCGTCGGATTATTTAGTAATATGATTTTCTGTTATAAGAGGACCCCTCGTGCGACACAATCTCTTTTAGTAATTCCAATTCACCAAACTAACTTTTAATAACTGTGCAGATGTAAATCTCTAGGATCTTAATAGGAATTCTCACCTGTATCATAGGAAAAAGACATTTCTCTTGTACTGCGTGAAAGAGAAATTCTAAATTGTTCCTACTACAACAGGAAAATCATCATAATAACAAACTACTGGTTTATATATCTATAAACCAGCATCTACTAATCCCATCTCCGCTCCGTCTACACTTCTAATAAACAAATCTTGTAAAATAATATTTCAGTTTCATTGTAAGTACACAGCTATTTCTATTGTGCACTACAAATCTCTTTAGAGAATAAATTCAATTTAAAGCTTTAGAATCCTTATTAGCTAACTAAGTCACTCTGCCAATAATAATGGCTTACAAATTACAATAATCTATTTTCCTTCCTTAATATCAAGCCAGAGAGTGCGAGTTTAATGATACAGTAATCACAACGTCACAAGCAGTTTCTATTTGCACCAAGCAAATAATGCTCTGATGTTTTCGCGCACTAGTGCTTTCCATTTGGAATTGTTTTGACGGAGAGGCACTGATTTAAAATTGATATGAATATTAAATATTCCGAAGGAACTGCTGCAGAAATTGGGGGTTACGAAAGAAGAATCTCTTTATTTGACTTGTGCTGCAGTCTATAAAGTGGATGCATATAAAACAGTTAAAACACTCTGTGTACATAGAGTGTAGTGCATGTATGTATGCTTAGTTGTTCAAATAGGATGCATACAGATATGTACCAGTAAATAATCTATGCACATAAAAGAAACGTAGATATTATGTATCTGATGGGATGTCTTAGATTACTATATGTATACTATGGAGAAGTATTGCTGCAACGTGTCTAACAATAAGTACAGTTCGCTAATCAAACCTGTATCTTCTGAAACTGAAATCATGGAGGCAAAGGCATAGAAAACCACTAGTACCAAAAGATCGTGATTAGACTTGGGGCTATGTTGAAAACACAGGAACGATGACTTGATATTCTGTCTTACTATTTGAGTTCCTATTGTGCTCATCTCCACACAGATAGATATATGAGTGTTATAAGAGAATATTATGTAGCAGTATGTATATAGGGAAGAATTATTATTATCAAGGAGCATTTATAGTTTAGAGCTGGAGCTGTGGCATTATATTATTCTCTGTTGCCAGTCGGCTCATCTAACTAACTGAGGAGGATTTTAACTGGATGGTAACCTTGTGAGGCTCTCTCACAATTTGTTTCCTCCTAGCTAGCCTAGCACTTAACGTGCCTGGAAGGAAGCTCCAGTTTGCACAGAGCACATGTACGGAAATGTGCATGCACCTAATGCAGAAATTGAAGATTTGAGAGCGATGAACAAATAGGGCTACTTAATGCACGGAAGACACACTCCAATACGACAGTGATATATGAAAGGCTAAAGGAGCATAGTCAAATTAGTTGCTTGTGTGCTCACGAGCTTCATTTACTTTACTTAGCTGGCATTTGAACGAGAGAGAATTACTATTAGATTAATATGAGTTCAGTTGTGATAGGAGATAGATAGATACTCTCTTTCCATGAACAGACTCCTTCCTAACTAATAGCTAAACTATCGGAGCCATGTTTTCTACGGCATTGTTCACTTCATAAAGCTAAACTCTAACCGCACTCAAACCTTTAACTTAATTAAAATTTAATATGGCCCAATTGTGTGCATATACCTTTTGAGGAATGATTAATCCTCAGTTGCAATTTCACATGAAATGCCAAAGAACCCTTTAACATATTATTATCCCTTTGTTTAAATTATTCACTGAACGGAATTATATTATCTCCAATGTATTTATATATAAAACGAATGTAGGAGTGGAATTTTTATTTTGTTATACATACATTAAATGTTGGGAATGCATGTAAAATGAGAGTAGGTACCTATAATAATATTTGGGAGAGACATGTGTGTTTGTGTAGGATAGAGATGTACGTTGTAGTAGCGGTGGTGCCTTGTGCCTATGGAATAAGCCGGAGAATGGTCTGTCTGGAGTTTAGTTGGACATTAAACGTGGTGTATCACTTCATTACGGAACAAATACTCACATCGTTGGCATTAGAGTGTAACTGTTATGATAAGAGGGGCATGCAGGTTGATTGCATATAGATTGTTTATCCTGTGACGAGCGAGGACGAGTTCCTTTATGCGAGAGAAGAAGGCCTACTACTGCGTGAGAATGCTCAATGGAGCAGGAATTAGACATGTGTAATGTCGGCATTATTTGGCAGATTATACTTATTAAATGCTGCAGTCAATGCATAACATTAGATGATCAGCCTTTCCATGTTTCAGCAGCATCTGTGCCCTGTTCACTTTTACTCTTCTTGACGCAGAGGAGAGAGAATAATACTGCTGAAACGATCATAAGGGAGCAACATGGGAATGGCATGCGAATAATGCAGTGTGGAAGGATTAGACGAGATTATGAGAATCCCACATTTGCCATTAACTAGAACTAAAACTGGAACTGTAGCTGTGAAACATTTCCCACTCCAGCCAGACAGACGCTCTCTCTCTCTCTCTCTCTTACTCCTACACACACTCACTACTCTCTCACAAGCAAATGCAGAATTGCTCTTCTAATCTAACAACAAAACACGAGATCACTCTATGCTAATGCTCCCTCCTCCCCTCCTCCAGACCTACTACTCCCATCTACAATTTCACAATTAGTATTTTCTCCTTTCCCATGCCAAATAACTAACTATCTCTCTTAGCATTATTACATAACATACACTACATCACATTCCATCCATTCGAGCACATTAAACTCATGTATACAGTGCATAATTATTGTATTTAGTACAACCAACCATTATTCTCTCTCTCTCTCTCTCTCTCCTCGCATCCTTTTCCTTCGCCTAAAACTCTGCACATTACCCAAACTCAATTCAAATATCACATGAACCTCTGAATATATTTCATTGGCATAGATTTTCATTTTCTCCCATTACTCACTCCTTTTAAAACATATGCCACTGGCTAACTCCAATTTACTAGCCAAGAATTCCATAGAAATCCAAAGACATTCATCTAAATGCCCTTTATATTTTTTGTGGGATGAGAAAATGATTTTTAAATCATAGTTCTAAAAATTACCATAATAGGAAAAAATAAAATTACTTAGCGAAATGAGAAATTAAATATTAGAGGAAAAATTGCGCATTAAGATAAAGTGTGTCATTAAAACTGAGTTATAGTAATATAAGGAATATGTTTTTAGGAAGGAAGTATAGATGCTAGTGCGCTATAATTAACACCAAATGTTTTTAAATTAATATATGCTGACAATTGCGAGGTGTTGTAATTTGAGCGAGGAAGTTTTTCTCGGAACACTTCATATAGTCGCCTATAACTGAACATTTAAATTAAAAAGCTGCAAGTTCAAACTGAATTTCCAGATAGAAAAGGAGAGCACACACACGCAGTAGGAAAAGTGCCTTTGATTACAAGTGCAAATGCTGTGGCTTTATATTTACTGAGTGCAATGCAATATTAAAATGGGTTTTGCAATGCTGCTGTGTCCCTATCCGTACGTACGTATTGTTTGCGAAGCTTTTATCCAAGTAGCTATAGCCGCTGTAAGCAATATAATAATTTGAAGCGCATTCAAATTCATTTCCGACTCGGCAAGTTAAAACTACAGAGGGTCACTAATGTTGTAGTCCGTACTATTATTACATGTTTTCGTGTAGGGAAGTTGTAGGGAAAGGAAAGTGTATGGAAATGTAGAGTCATAATTCCTAAGTGGAATAAAGGCTCGGAATGGTAGTAGGTACATGCAACAAACTCATTAGGTTTTACCTTTTCTTTCATTTACAATTAGTAATCAACTCGACATAATAGAGAGCATTAAGAGTTAAAAATGTACATAGAGATTTTGGCTTTGAATTGTAATTGCATTGCCTTTTGTACTGCTATTGGTTGGCTAATGCAAATGCCTAAAACGGGGAACAATGTGTAAGTGATGGCATTAATATAGCTAGTGTTACATTAGTGCATAGAGAGCAGAGCTGATTAATGTATGGAGTGTAAAGTTACATAATTTGCATAAAAAGTCCGCCCCAGCCCTATGTTCTTTGCATAATGGCACAAGGCAGGTCACTCCTCTTCAGCTTGTTTTAATTATCTCAATGTGTTTATAAAGCCTTAAAAGTATTGATGGGCTGAAGAAATGTTCGAGACTCGTTCTATTTTCTATTGTGCTCTCCTCTCTCCTCCATTTCCACTTTTCGACTCCGCGTCGAGCACAGTGCATAAAACCTCATGAAATGGAAACTTTGGCTTACTCCAGTCAACTAAATGTCTACTTATTAGTAAAAACTACAAAGTACACAAACTAGAAACTAACTCCATTTTAAGTAACTAAAATTGGTGCATGATGCTGCTCTGTGTCTCTCTGTACACTCACTACATGTATACGGAGAGCATTGTCTTAAAATGTCAGCAGTAAGTGCGTTTCTAGAGACATGACTTATTTCCTGGTCGACATTTTGCATGCTAATTGTCTTTTATGCTCCCTGTATTACATTGGAAGAGGAGTCTTAGAATTCTTACTTCCCATCAGCATCTATATACGTCCGTATTTACGAGTTCCGCATGGGAATAATTCCAAAGAACCGGAGCAACGAAATCCTCTTCAGCATAGTTAACGTTGAATATCCTTTGGCACAAAAATCTCTATGTAAATACCACCGTACAGTTATTTTGTCCAGGAATAAAAGCCTAAGCTCCCTCTACTCTCACTACAAATATATTTTCGAGATGCTAAAAATTGCAGGAACTGTGAGGATATGGAATTCTTGGAATTCCAAATACACTAAAGAACTGGTGCGAGAAATTAGTTGAATTTATGGCAGTATATTATTTACTTATTTCAATTATTCCCTCCAATCTTTTCAAATGAAATTTTAAATGGATTCTTTCAGTGAAATTCTTGCGATGGCATTTATTGAGTGGATGGAGTATTGAGCTATTACGTCGAGAGATGCGCTAAAATATTTTTACACCAAGCACGGCATGTTACAATTACAACTATATTGCTATTGTACGCTATTTTTAGTTTTTAGATTGGAATTATTCTGTTTGTGTGTGTATTGAGAGTGAGACGTGCTGAATGCTCGGATAAATGCGGAATGTGTCCTCATTGCCATTTTCGGTGTTACGCACTTCACTTGATATAAATATAAGTGTCTATATAGCTATATATATATATATATATATGTGTGTGTGTAGGTATTAACGTGGCCATTCTGGTTATGTAGAAAGTAGAAGTGGAGGAGAAGGAGGGATGAAAGTGTTGCGTAAGTGTTAACTATTTATGTAGGCACGAAACAATACGGAAGCTATATATTACAAGAACATTATTTCTAGCATTTAAAGGGGAACTACCAGTAAAGTTTAGCCATTTCCAAGTTAACAAAATCGTGGAGCACATATGCTCGGCTGGAAATTGTTGTATTATGTGTTCTGTGGCTTCTAATGTAGGTAGACGAGGAAATAAATACTATGTGAGTATATCAGCACTGCCCCGAATGTCTCTCTTCCTCTTTTACAGCCTGCATTTAAGAATGTGAGTCGCTGGAGTGAACAGAGGACGATGAGCATTTACACCAGTTTCCTCGGCTGCAATGGCCTGTCCTAATAATGTGCTGTTTAGCGGAGAGGAAAGGCAATTTTGGGAGGAAGAAATGCACAGAGTTCTCGTTGGAATAATGCAGACACTTAACTATTAGTAGGTAGACAGAGCATAATAATAATAATAATATCCTTTCTGTATCTAATGCATTCCCCTGCCTCTTTATGCGCTCTGGCTCGAAGGGGAATTCCAGAGGAGGGAAAGCAAAGCTTAGACTTCCATCCAACCACGCACTGAGCATTGACCACTGACTGAAGATACAGCATTAGTATTTTATCTCAATGAACTAATGAGATGGCTACTACTAGACTACATTGATTAATACCAACTACAGAATACGCACCCTGAATTTCTAACTGAACTATGCGTGTGTGTGTGTGATAATTGCGTAAGTGAAGCTCCTATTACAATTTCTAGCACTCTCATTCACAATTAGAATGAAGTGTGTTGTTCATTAAAGGCTGTAATAAATCCGGAGGACCTTATTATCTAATGTCTTGCCACATGACCATGTTAATATGGCTATAACGGTGATTCAGTCACACTGACAATGAGTTTGCTAATTCTAAACATAATGTAACAATGACTCTCTAAATCCCCTCATTCTCCTCAAACATTCCCCACATGCATACGCACACACACACACACAATAATAGGGGTACTCAAGTTCTGTCTCTACAAACTACATCATAATTCAGCAGGAGCTAACTTTGACTCTGTTAAATAGCAACTGCTAGTGTAGCAAACAATTTCGAGCTATGCGATACGAAGATATTTATGTACTATTGTGAGATGCTAACTATCAGTAGCTCAAGTTAAGCAATAGTTATTTATGTCCTGTACAAACACTAACTCTAGTCTTTCAAATAAAGAGGCACAGCAGTTGCGTCTCTCTTTCCTCGCTAAACTAAAGGGAAATGGAGTGAATGAAAGAGCCGATAATAAGCTATTAATTAGCCAGACTCGTCCTAGCCAATAATTAATGGAATTTCTCCACTCCTGAAACCTGAAAGGGATTAAAGTTACTCTGTAATTATTATTTTGCCCTTATGATACTTACTTGCTCCACTCTATTATAATATTATTGTAACGAGTAGTTGGTAAACCTAATGGAAACAATGGCATTGAAACTAGCTCACTTTCCTCTCGTATGTTGCACATGACCATAAATAATAACACCAATTTTCTATGCATTCCTATATGTGTGTAAAGAAGATCCAGGGTTAGTATTCGTATAACCAACTCTTCAAAAACCTCATATTAATGTTTTTTTAATTTACATTTTTTTAAAATAATATTAGTAGCTTTATAGGAGATTTTATTTCTTTGGCTACGTCTGTGCAGCCAGAAATTTTTATTGACATATGGAGGTAATAACTTTTCTGTGCAATAGTTTTTCTAGTACGAGGAAAACACACTTGCTTCCGAGGAACTTGTACGATATTTGTCAAAACTACTAATCCTACTTTGTCCAGAGAGCGGAGAGAAGTGTCCTCTTTATAAGAAATGTGCATTTGCTCCAGTTCTAATGAGAAATATTACGTTATGGCACAACTTAAATATATCTGGTGATTCTCTGAGAAAGATATCTGGAGCTATAGCAAGCCATTACGTCTTCATGGACAACGAGGAAGGAAATTTGGGAAATTGCGAAGAAAATAATATGAAATTCTTAGTGGTGCTTACTAGAAGGATGTTGGACAAATTATTGCATCAAATTATAATCGTTTTTCATGCCTAGTTGAGCATAAGTATCCTCCTATGCCATTTCAAAGAAACATGGACTAAAACAAGACATGCTAGTGAGCAGCATTAAAAAGATGAATACTTTGAATAGTTATAATATTAAAGCTTGAACCAGGACGTGTACTAGATTATGTTATGACTTATCTAGCTCTATCCCACCCATCCTTACCAACCAATATGGAAACATGAAAACTTTTTTGCAGCAAACTTAGCGGGATTTAATAAGATTTGAAAGAGAACAATGTCAAAATATTAGATAAATTAAAAATTCTTGTCTAATCGCCAGAGTTTTCTCGAAAGTTATAAAATGATTATACGCTTCCTATTAATGTGCAACTCCAATACGAAAGACTAACCTGTTTCCTCTATTCTTTCTAAATTATTTATATCATAGCATATTTGTACATATTTCAAACAAACACATTGTTTCGACTCAAATTCCTATTTTTCTGAAAGGGAGTGATGGAAATATTCTGGAAACTATTCCTAAATTTTCTATGCTCAGGAGCACCACAACTTCGTTATAATTAAAATCCTTCCATTTCCTCACTTTCCCTGCACGTGGCCAAATGAATTTAGAACAATAATCTACAAATTTATTTGAATCCTGAACAAATTATTTCATTTATAATTTCATTTTAGTCATCAAAAATCAAATATGTAGAAAATGAGAATAAACCAGGGCAATTATTACAGAAGTTTATGTCCTTAATTATAGTATCTGTTGTATGTCATAGAAAAATAGGGCACTTTTGATTTAGGAAGTTATTTAGGAGGATAGAGGATGTGCGTGCATGGCATAATCTGCACTGGAGTAAGTAAAATCTAAATTGTAAATCCCCAACGTGTCGTAAAGCCGGAACGTTACGTTGTCCTTAGCTAGGTGATCTAATATTATAAGTATTTAACTATATAGGAATGGGTTTATTGAAAAGCGTGTAATGTAGATTTCAGATTATGGTGAGCCATTGTTCCGTGCGATAGAAAGTAATTTCATTGGTTACTGAATAATTGAAAAACATTAGTCACGTACTAATGTTTTCAGTTTCCAATTGTATTGTCGGGAAACGGTAGGAGTGAGTTGTAGTCCGAGCAAGATGTACTCCGGAAACTATTGTAAAGCTAATAAAAGAGCAATAAAGAGCTAGGAGCCGAGCCTATGACAATGCAATAACTGGGCTTAGGTCATGTCAGGAGAGATGAAATTGGGGAGCTGGACACGTTGCGACTAACTAGAATAATACAGATTGTCGAAACACTTTTCTATCAATAGAATTAGTTGAGAGTCGCGAGTCGGACAAAGGGCAAGACGGGCAAAACTACTTTCTCCGACAACGGCTCAACTAGTCCATCGAGATAAACTATTTCCCCATAGTTAAACTCCAGTCGTCAGAGCATTGCAGCACGTCCACGTGTATCACTCAATCAGTATTCGCAGTCAATATTTCTTTTGCACGCTAATAAAGGGAAATCGACACATACGTAATAGATACAGATGTTAACGATCCGCTGTTAGAACAGAAAGAGTGTCCTCGCCAGGGAAAACAAAATGCAAGGCAATGCTATTAAAAAGTGGAAGTAGTTGTTTGGGCTACACAACTGGAAATACTTACTTACAAGTGTATCGAATTAAAGCCACTACTACGTTTCTACCTGCTCAAACGGAGAGGCTATAGAATCCTTTGGCTAATCTAAAGTCAGGATATGTAATGTATTCTGGAGAGAGGCAAGGAAGTTCGGGCATTAATACAGTAGTGAGCAGAAAGTAAATATATTGTAGGCAAATATATACAGTTAATAGTCGGAAGGTGGATATAAGGATTGGTTGGTGGAAGGAGGGACGAGGTGCCTACCTATAGTAAATAGTTAGCAATGTAGACTAACTAGGTACTTTCCTTTATTTCTTTTTCTATTCCGGCATTTCCCTCCCTCTCCTTTTCTTTCTGTCTTTCTTTATTACCCGTCTCTGCTTCTTTTGTCTTTCTAATTGCCTTTCGTTCAGTGTCTTACTTCTTTTCTGCCTTTCTTATTAGTGTTGCGCTACTTGTAGGAATTCAGCAATTGTCTTCCCCCGTCCTATTCTTTTATTCCCTGCATTTCTTTTTCTCGGCATTCAACTCAGGCACGGAGCATTACTTTAATTAAATGTAAGTTGAGGCTAATGATAATTAATGTTGAATGACCACCAATTAAATATACAAGAGACAAGTGCAAACAGTCAAGTCAACCAAACAGATCATTCAATTGATGCGTTCATTTACACGTTATGACATTTGTTACTCCATGTGAACTCTTTCGGATGGGAAAATCATTTATACGATTTACGCTAAAAAAATATTTTACTAATACTACAAATTGTAAGATTCATTAGTAATATTAATGGATGCACAGGGTACAAATTAATTCAAAATATAATTGTGTATGACATAAATTGAAAGAGTAACTTTAACTATTGTTTGAATAGTTTTAAATCACTCATAAGGTATGAATATAGGATTTTAGTTAATTGGAATGTTGTCACCATAGCTTAAAGCCATTTCTGCTCCAAGACGGATTTTTCAATCGTCGATTTCAAATCCTTTGACATCAGTGTCACCCGCCGCTCTTCTATCTTCGTCTAAATAAAGAAAATACATACATATTATGTCCACCCGTTAAAAAATTTTTTTTTGAGTTGGACAAAAAATATTATTTTGTAGTCGTACCAATCTCATTGCCTCTAGAGTTGCCTCATCTGGTGCAAAGTTTGTCTTGTTCAACGTTGTAATGACCTTGTTTCTTATGCTTAACATCTTCTCGTTCAACTCCATGAGATACTTCATCCGAATTGCCAGGATCTTGGACGATTCGTCCTTCGGCATTGGACGCTTAATATAATCGGGGTGATAATGTGAAGTCTGCTCCCACTTCTTTAACAACTTCATTTCCTCCTCATTCACCCTCCCGGGCAGGTATTCTTCCAAAAGTACAGAATAGCAACGCCAGTTAGATTCTAGAACTCTAGCAAAATTAGCCAGATTTTTGCCATCGGAACGCATGTACATGTCCATAGCCTAGTTAAAGTAAGTTTAATGGATAAATGTTAATTTTTTGACCAAGAATCAATTGGTAGGTGTATATGTTTTAATTTAATTAAATTACGAACACTTAAATTACAAATGGTAATGTAACACCCACCGACAAGCTTTCATAATTTTGGAAAACAATTTTCTTTCCCCTCAGGTAGCTTTCCATCCATCGACCGTCGTAGACAATTTTTTTCACGTCCGGGCTTTCTAAAACTCCTTCCATCTCGCTCCAAAACAGTTCAGGAGACATGGAGCATAGAAGTATCAGTACGTCGATCGCCACCAATACCCCCTTAGCGACAAAGCATGCCCAGCCAAGAACATAAGTGTTTTCACACACTTCTCCAAACATATTAAAACCCACGGTCTCCATTTTCATCAGCGCCGACATCTACATAATAACCGAAATTAAATTAACTAAACAATATTTAATTGCCATGTGCCAATAAGAATATAAATCCGAATCCATGACCATTACCACAGAAAAAAACTTTTCCGTGTTATCGATAATCCTGATTGAAAGTTCTCGGTGATATCTTGTCTTATTTTCTTCTGAGGGTGGCTGCAGGATGCGAACTAAATGAAAATAATATAACAATGTAGATAACAAAATCATACACTATAATTTTAAATAATCTGTATGTATAATTAATAAATTCATTACTTTTTATATTACCTTCTAACATTTCCTCAACAAAAAACCTGCGCAAATTTAAAACAGTGAGTGCTTCAGTATTGACGGCAAAGCAGTTGACTAAAGTGATCGCCGTCGGAACACTGCTATAAATTGGATTTTTTTCTACATACCCTTCGTAATCATCGTCGAAAATGGTAGAGATTCTGACTTTTGAGCCAGGTGCTATATCAAAACTGCCGTCCCCCACCACAGACTGCCCATCTCGTTTCTTTGGAGTCTTCGCTTTCTCTTTCTTACCCAACTTCATCTCTTCTTTCTTCCCAATATACAAATCCTCTATCTTCGGCAACTCAACTTCTTTTGGTACCCCTTCGTTTTCCTTCTGTATATTCTCAACTTTGATTTTTCGTACCTCTTCGTCTTTCATCTGTATCTTCTCAACTTTGATTTTTGGTACATCTTCGTCTTTAATCTGCATCTTCTCAACTTTGATTTTTGGTACATCTTCGTCTTTAATCTCCATCTTCTCAACTTTGATTTTTAGTACATCTTCGTCTTTAATCTCCATCTTCTCAACTTTGATTTTTGGTACATCTTCGTCTTTAATCTCCATCTTCTCA
>JAAAYG020001998.1:29459-51331 GCA_009936455.2 Tomocerus minor
CTTTAATCTCCATCTTCTCAACTTTGATTTTTGGTACATCTTCGTCTTTAATCTCCATCTTCTCAACTTTGATTTTTGGTACTTCTTCGTTTTTAATCTCCATCTTCTCAACTTTGATTTTTCGTATGTCTTCGTCTTTAATCTCCATCGTCTCAACTTTGATTTTTCGTACCTTTTCGTCTTTCTTCAGAATTTTCTCAACTTTGATTTTTCGTACCTTTTCGTCTTTCTTCAGAATCTTCTCGACTTCAGTTTTTGGCACCTTCTCGTCTTTCTTCGGCATCTTCTCAATTTCTTTTTTTGGTACCTGTTCGTGTTTCTTCGGCATCTTCTCAATTTCTTTTTTTGGTACCTGATCGTGTTTCTTCGGCATCTTCTCAATTTCTTTTTTTGTTAGCTGTTCGTGTTTCTTCGGCATCTTCAGTGATTTAATTTGAAATTAAGGTATGTAACAATACAAATGTTGACTTGTCAGATCGACAATACAAACTATCCAAAGTCCAAATCTAAAAATAGCACAGCTGCAATTTGGAAGAAGTAGAAAGCTCGAGTTTGAGCTGCAATGCAAAGAAATAAAATAAGGCGCTTCCCTCCGGAAAATCTGAGGGCCAGCGCAGAATGTAGTCCTTCAGTATTTAAGGCAGCAACAGGAGAGCGTAACCAACTCAACTTGTTATATTCTACAAGTCTATACAGTTATAAACGACATACACTCATAATAAAAATAATTTTATTGTTTATGCCGTGTCAATTTTGAATTTCAATATAGTAATTAGTTAATAATGTATGCAGTAGTAGCAGAATTTAATATTACCATGCCTGAACTAGTTGTGTGTTATTGTGATTGAGAAATAAACCACAAGGTGTATTTTTCCTCGCAATTCTTCAACGTGGCAGGCTGAGGTTCGGAATAATAACAGTAGCTCAATAAAAACAGAAACGTGATGAAAGTCTTAAGGACGGCCAGTACCAATTAGTGGAGTTTACCAATAATACCACAAACGAACTACGACAGTTGTACAGGAATAGTAACGGAAGTAAATGTAGTAAACAAACAGCTGTTCGTTCTGTGTCCTGTACCGTCAAGCTCAGTCAACACACATGTGAGGGGGAAACAGTGTCAATATTCGTAACCAACCAAGCAGTCGCAGTCCCACACATGGAGTTGGTTACGATTATTGGCCCTGTTCCCCCCTCATACACACATGCCTTCTGCATTGTGTGTTGTTCTTTCGTTGTGCTACATGTACTTAGGATTCAATTTTTATTTTTGCAGTTTCTCAATCGAAATTGAAAACGGGCTGACTAAAGTGATTGGTCTTTTGGCCAGGGATTCTTAACATGTTTGCCTAGGCCAACTTGTGTAAAAATGCGTTTTATTATTGAACAATTAACTGTCAAAGTATCGGCGCCCGAATTTTGTAGAAAAAAAGAATTTTTTTGCCTTTTTTAGTCGAAATTGTAATAAAATGGATACATAAAAGATACAGCGTGGATACATAATCTTCATTTTTCATGCCCACATGACCTAATTGACTGAAAACTGTTCGAGTTCTGTATGAGAATTTGAGCAGGAAAACCAATATATTAGGTTCACTGCAGTCCCCTCTTAATTGTTAGCTTACTGCCACAAGGGTGGTTGATTAATATAGCCCGTATATTTTCTGTTGTGCACATTAACCACCCACCAATAATGTCGCACATAATTTAGGAATTGTTCCCAAGTCTAATGGAAAGTCATGGAACAATACTTAAATAATTTCTAACTCCGATTTGAAAACAGATACCCAAAAGATATGAAATCTTGAAAAATAAGTCTTAAAAATTGTAGTTAGACAACTTCATGTATTCCGACTACGAATTAGAGATTTCCGGTGAAGTAGATCTTTAATTGTTTTAATTACAGGTGTCATTGAAGGCGTCATAGCATTGCTGTCCTATTTTTTAAAATACTTCTTGAAAGAATGTATTTTTGATTTACATTCAGATTTAATGATAAACAAAGGTTAGGGAAATGAGGATGATATTAAAACAGCAATCTAGCGAATCTAAAAGAGAGACATACGTCCTTGTCAAATGATTTTATGCATAGGAATTTTCTGTGAATAAAGTTGTGTTTGAGAATTCGTCTCGTACTAATACTCGCTAGTTTATAATGTGTAAGCTGAGGGAGGGTAGAAGAGGAGAACTAATAGACGTGTTTGAATTCACATAATTCAGTTGGCTACACGTTGACTTCTATTTTTATACGGATAGATAAAGAGGGGCATTGAAGATATACATCTGTGAGCTACAATACAATCGTCTGAAGTGGAATATCTATTCTAATGCGGGTGAAAGGGACATTTTTCCGCTTGGTCTCTTCTTCCAATTGTAGTAAGTCAGAGAGGGAGTCGTGTAAGGCAAAGTAGCAATAGACTACTGCTACATAATATTATTATCCTCGGTTCTGGCCAATATAGTTGGGAGCTGAAGATTCTTTAGAAAGTTGAGTTAGTTGTACGGAGAAGAGGAAGAGTGTCCTAGGTAGAGTCCTTGCTCTTTTCATTTTTGTCGGGAGTTAACATGTGATGTTATTACCAATTCTCTTTTCTGCCATGACTCTCTCGACTCTCTCCCAGCGAACGAAGAAGGAGCGAGGGACTCTCTTTCCCTGACTCTTTTTCTCATCCTTTTTCTTAATTTTTATTACCACTCGCTCACAATCAGTCGCTTCTTCCCTCTTATCTTCATTCACTCTCTCCTCGTATTCATATTCTCTTTTCCCCATGCTTTTCTTATTTTTATCTCTCTTGTTCTTCAGTCAGGATCCTTTACAAATGTAAATTTAATTAAAGTCTCCTAACGCCTACCTTGCAGACAGACATTCGCCGCTCTTCTTCCTCTTTCATTTTCTCTCTTCTCTGTGTATGTGTAGTCTGTGCCATTCTATTCATCGCTCGTCTATCCTCAATCTGACTCCTTTTATTGTTACGTACTTAGTGCATTTCAACTTCCATACACGCAAATACTCCTAACGACTTAACTTTCTTCCCTTTTTGCATTCTGCATCCGACCCTGCCACAAAGTCACATTATACTTCACCCACCGCTCACTCCACACTGCACAAATGCACTACACTACCACTCTCTCCTAATGAACATTATCTTTAAATCAACAGAAGAGTCGACTTTTCGCATCATTTTAGCTCGGGAAAAAACAATCATGATATTACAATTCCGACTTTCTTCTTCTAAGAAATTTTCATAATTCCTGTAAATGCGTCAGAGTTCGTATCTTCCATATTTATTGCCATTTGTCTCGAGTCGAAAATAATCTTGATATATAAATAGAAAGACATAATTTATAAATATTGGAGAGGTTCTGTGAACTACATCCGTCACTGTCTTTATTGTTTGAAAATGAAGGCATCAAAGTTTAGTTGGCTAATCCACTTTAGTTTCCAGTAATTTCTCCTCGTTTATCAAGCAAACTATTTGGCTTCATTCACTTTGTGCTGCAGTGCAAAAACAGCAAAGAGATTTAAAAGATTTGGCAACTGCACCGAATAAATTTTTCCAAGGAGTGTTTAGGGAAACTACAATACTACCATATCCTAACATCATATATATATATAGATCATGTACATAGTATGCATTCTATCTATATAGCCAAAGTGACTGGATGATGTAAGCCTGTAAAGAGTTTTCAATTTATTTAGATTTGAATAGGCTTCGTGGAATTAGTTGGGATATCCATCTTTTGTCGCTGTGCATTTACAAGATTGAAGAATGCAGATATGGGAATATATTTTAGGAAAAGGCCACGAAAGATACACAAAAAGAAGTCGCCACTAACTTAAGTTTTATAGCTTGTTTAGATTGAGTAGAATGAAAGTGAACATGATTGAGCTAACTCTAAACCAGTGTATTTTCTAATCATAAATACTTGGACGGAATAGAGTAGCTTCTTTCTCTCTCTCTCTTAACTCCTCTCCAACAATCCAACGTGAGTGTATTCCTTGATTGTGGGAAAGTGTGTCAGGAGCACGTAAGTAGCTAGTAGGCACTAGCTACGCTTAATTGTGAGTTTGCTTTCAGAGAATGAGGAAAATTGATTAAGTGAATTGAAGCAGAGAGGAAAGTCTTAGAAGATGTTGTAATGACTCAAGACTTGGATAGTTCATTCTCCTCTTCCGAAATTAGCTAAGGTAGAATGAAGGAATTGCCGAAAGATAAGGAAAAATGAAGTTGGAAAGATCAATAAATGCTTTATGACTCTAAGGCTCAATGTTTTCCGAATTTTCTCTCAAATTTGCAAATGTTACTCTTTACTCTAGTGCAACAAAAAGTTTCCTCTCTGGAGTAAGTCCCCCCAGGAATACGGAAACGATTTCGTATTCATGCCCGTAATTACATGCAAAATGAAGTCGAGTGGGTTGCAGATAAATTAGTTAGTGATCAATTTAACAATCGATTCACATTATCTCAGTAGTTATGAATAATTTCATCTACATTGCACTATTCTCGAAAATTTAATTGAGCTGGAGCGGAAAACCAGAAGTTGGCAAAATTTCTAGTTAATATTTAAGTGCTTGATCCACTTTCCATTCCAGAAAAGTTCTGTTCCAAAATAAATGTTCGTAAATCAGAAGTCTTTCAGCTCTTGACAAAATTGTACTTATTTTATCACACTTGAAAATATGAAAAGCTATTTTCTATATTCACTCTAATACATATATATATTAGTATAGGATTTTCTATCAGATGAAATGTCAGCTACATATCGGTTCTCTAATTACCCAGAAAATAATAATTTACGTCTGCAGCTATAAATATGTGGCAATATGTTATTTAGCCTTCCTCCTTGTGTAGAAATGGCTTGGAAAGGGATTTATTTCCTGTGGCGATAAGGGCAGGCTAAAAGTATTTTTAGAGAAACACTGCCCGTATAAAACAATTTCAGTTTTTGTTTGTGAAAGTAATCAAGTGGACTAGTATCAAGTCCACAACTGGAACCACATAATATTCCCATTCAACTTTTTGCCAAGGTTAGAAGATAATGCTACTAACAATAGGTTACTCACCCAAATGTGTTCTTTGCTACGTAACTTTTTTATGTGTGGAGTAAAGCAGAGGCGGACATTGAATAGAATGTTAACCGGGCATTATAGCATATTATCTGCATACGTAAATACTAGCTGCTACTACTACTACCTACCCTACATGACATTTGGTTGGAGCGTAAACGTAGGACACGAGGACGACGACGACTGGAGCACTTTTACTATATGTAAAGGAGAGAAACTCTATTGCTCCACATATAAAATATAAAGCGGTGATTAAAATGAAGGAACCTTACACGCACTCCCGTTTTCAGCCTTGCCTAAAAAGGAAGTCGGCTGAGAACGTGAATGTGAGGGGAAAAATCAAATGTGCAGAACTTTACGATTATGATGACATTACAGTTCGCAAAAATGCGGAATTTGAGGCTGTTTTTATCAAACTAGCTGGAGCTCTTTTTATTGACGACGTTATAAGTAGATGTAGGCTACACACAAGGCACACACAGGAGGGAAAAAGGAGAGCAGAATTAGAACAGAACGAAATGAAACATTTCCATTCAGCAGATTCGTCTTTCTATATTATTATATGTATAACTTCTTCTTAGTCATGCTCTTGACAGTGTTAAAAAATATTTTTCAATTCTTTAACTGTAATTTCAGCTTCTCAGCAAAAAAATATAACAGCACATCAAAAGTAATACTTTATGGGTCAAAAGTTCTGGCAGTCTCATTAACATAGTTATTAGGAGGTTCTTGCAGGCCTCGCTTCCAACACGCCCTTCTCTTTTATTAAAAAGCACTGTGCCATAATAAATTTAATCTTCAATAAGCAGATTGAAAATATTTTCCGTCATTTGAACTCAAAGAGTCGTAAACATTTTCGGGGCGTTCTTTGTGAACAGCGAAGTGGAGTAAGCCGAAAGCCGACAATAAGGAGAAAAATCTTTTTATACTACTTTCATGTAGTGTGCACAGTGCAAAATTGCTAAGGTTGAACTCGACAGACGCGGCGACAGACTCCTCAAGTTACTTACGTTAGATTTCATGAACTTTATGATACTTGTGAGAGTGAAAGTTACACAAAGATTTTTTGACAAAGTTTTACTTATACAATGCCTTCCTTTTTTCCATGGTTCACCTTTATATTGGACACTGGGTTTTGAGCCGACGTTAATACACTTACATATACATGAATCTAACATAAATGTATAAGTGTACAAGGTGTACTACTTATTTTGAAGAGATCTTGGACTTGGCCTCTGCCGCTCTAACCTAAGTATCTATAGCTGCCTTGGATTATGGACGTGGAAACGGGGAAATGGAACGAGTAAAGAAAATGTCACATCCCTCAGATTCCACTCTAGTTTTTCCATTTTCCCAAGTAGCAACTATTAGTCGTACGCACATATTGTCCTCACTGTGAACTTTGGAAAATATTCTGAGGAAACTATTTGTGTACTAGTCCAGTTTACGGAAACTGAACAAGTTTCAAGAGCCCCGGCCTCTTTTAGTCCATGAACACGCTCAACGCTCACTCAGTCAACTGAAACGAGCAGAAAGTGTGACTTTGTAAAGTGTGCAGGGAAGTTGGGCAAGTCAGAGTGCAGTGGCCCTGAGAGAGATATTCAAATGTGAAATACTACGTACGACTACGTAGTAGCTAGCTACACGGAAAACTCGACTTTAGCACTTACACTTAAGTTAGTGGCAAAACATGGAGTCACCGAGGCTAACAACGACAATAATACTCTCATCTCACTCTCTGCGCTTTTAGATACACCTAATACAGACTCGCAGCAACTACACAGCCAACCAGACACTAATAGACATAAAAACAAGACGTTTCCTCTGAACCCTCTACATACACATGCAAACTGTCAACCAGATCTGTATACATAGCCAAACATACTCTCCGACTCTGTAGAGTTGGAGAGTATGTTCTACTAAACTAAACTCAAAGATAAGGTCAAGACTTCATCACCAAATGTTATTCTATCATTTTAGCCGACATACGCAGCTGTACACAGCTATGTATATAAAGATGCTATTCAAATACGTAGATAGTGCTAGTTGGGAAATGTCGTGGCTATATCACCCTATGATATTAAGTAGCTACAGGATGCCATGAGGAGTGAGTGCAATAGTAACTTGCCATATTTGTTCAAAATTTGAAAACAGAAAGGTATTTCTGCATTCACGCCGACCATGACATGATTATAGCTACCTACAGACTAATATACATTTCTTTGCAGCCAGGATGAAAGAAACAACATCGTGCACGTTGAGTCAACAATATGGAAATACTTTATATGCAATGCAAATAGGAGAGCAGAGACATTCAAGTCAACGCTAGTCACTGACCAGAATATATTTCTCAGTTTATTTTACATAGTTTAGGCGGCACTGAAAGAAAACTGAATTGCCCTTCCCATGGCACTTACAGCCCAAAACAAAACATTGACATACTACTCTCCTTTTCTCACTCCCTCCCTCCCTTCCCTCTTTCTACATTTTCCGCATATGTGTTTGTCAATAAGAAATTTGAATCTAATTATACACACTCTCTCTCTGTGTCTGATGTAGTCTTCCGAACTTTGAAAGATTATGCAGCTACTCCTACTATTTCCACCGGGATCAAAATATTCTTTATATATAAATTCTTTCATGCATGGTTATATTATTAAAAAAAGTCTTCAAAAAGCGCTGTTTCTTCTATGTGGTGTTGTTAATATGTATTGTATTGACGTAGTTTATTCTTCATGGGAGGCTTTTACCTAAGACTATGTAGATATTGTAGGAAAAGCAATAAAATGTCCTGCAGACAGATAGGAGAGAGAAAGAGGAGAGAAATGGGAGCAGTGTTTTAGATTGCAAGTTGTATTCTGTTGTCTTAGGTGTGTACACGGGAATATTTCCTCAGGTTCCTGGTTCTCACAAAGTGTGTGCTCTATGAATTCTACCTGCTTGCACCTACAATAATAAATAGAGCAGGGCAGGGAGGACGGAGGTAGATATTATTATTGGATGTGTGTGAGGGGCAGAGTTAGGGAATGCAAAATGATAGGATAACGTTATAAACGCCTGGCTGTAGAAAGTAGATATAAATTACAGAGGAGAGGATTGAAGGGAGCTGGCGGGCGGGAAAGGATGGAAAGTACCTCAACGAAATAACTCAAGCCTCTGCTCTACTGACTTTCGTTTACTTTGCAGACCTTATTAGTTATGCTCGTAAATCCAAAAGGAAAGAAGAGCCCAATTCCTTTATTGAGTTTAGTAAACTTTGGCAGAGTACTAATATGCATGCACTCCATGTCTACTATGCATTTCCGTCTGTTGAGAGAGAGAGAGTGAGAGAGAGAGAGAGTCCTGTTCATTTCAGGCAAGGCAGGTTGTAGTAGCTGAGCTGTTGTAACTTATAGCGAATATTCTTTTTATATATAAGCGTAACAATAGAAAGTAGGTAGGCACAGAGCAGTAGTTGACTTTAGGGCAGGATTAGCAGAGGACATGGAAGAAGTAAGAGTCGAGAGTGGAGTGGATACATACGTCGTATTTCTGTTGTAATAATAAGTTGGAATCTGAAGAGAGCGAGCGGAGAGAGATGAGAATGGAGATGTAGGAAGGAGCAGAAGCTACTTACATTACGTAACATTACTATGCATTTATTTATTATATCAACATTCTGCGAAGAAAGATAGAGAAGTGTAAGCAAGTGAGTCAACTGAAGTGAACTTAAGAGTGAAGCTGAGTAACTGAGTCGAATTTTATTCTGGAGTCAAGGAAAAGAGAACCTTTTACTTGTTTTCTATTCTTGACTTTCCATTGCCTAGCAAATATTGTTCGGAAATCATATTAGAGCCGTGCAGTGCACATATTTAGCATATCGATGATATACTTTCCAGTTGATGTAGCTACCTAGCTATTTATCTGTGTTCTATTTGTGTGTACTAAGTTAACTGCATATTATATTAGTGACTGAGTCTGTCAGTGTATTTCCTCGCTCGACTTCCCTTCCTCCTTTCTACACACAGTCGAGCTAGAGCCACGCAGTCAGTCAGTCAGTTGAGTGACTGTAGCGAGAGAGAGAAGAGATAGAACCTGAGACGATGCATTCTGTGTAGTTTGCCTGGCAAAGTAGGGCAAAGCATGCATAAACAATTTGCCTGTTGGTTGCTTTGCTCCGTTGGCTTTCCCTTCTCTAAATTCGACTCAACTACTTTACTAGCTCTTCTTGCTTTCCTATCCGCTCTCTTTCCCTACCTACTACTCGGCAAATATAATTCCGTGGAAATAGGAAGCTAACCTTCGAAGCCAGTCCCGCCGATCCGATGTTTGTCATAGTGCATGCCTACCCACCTATTATTATTACATACACAGAGATAAACAGACAGGCCAAAGAGATATCCGTCCAAGTAGCCAGCCGTATGTAGCCAAGGAAAGTCATCCGTTCCGCCAGCAATGCCCATCGCATCGCCAACACCCCACACACTGCGCACCCAAACAAATGGCGGAATAGTACAGTGGATTTCCGTGCATTCGGATGTGTGTGTGGCTGTGTCTTGGTGGGTGCGGGCGGCAGAGTTGCACTGTCTTCCACTGCTCTCATGTCCATCCTCTCCGTCCCTAACCTTTTCCATCAAATAGCATCAAATCCGAAAGTACGGATATTTATTGCTCCTTTCCCGACGCTGTCAATAACTATAGGTTATGGCCACATATTTAGCCTCCCTCCTTTATACCATCTAGCATGAATGCCCCTATTAAAACACAAGTGTAGCTCTTGTACACACACACACAGCCACAACATATACAACCAGCATGCCACGCCATGAATAAAACACAAGTAAACCCAACTAGAGACTATTGTAAATAATAGGAGAGCGAGTTTCTTAACTATTTCCACTCTTTCATTAGAACTAACTACAATGTTTAAGGGAAACTATAGTGTGTAGCTTTGTATGTATGTATGTGGGTTAGTTAGTATACGTAGATTTAGATTAGCCATGCTATTAAGTCCAGGCTTAACTCAAGACAAACTATTGATATCCTTATCTAAATGCGTAAAGTAAGTTTTGGTGTAGTAGTAAATAGTAGATAAATGGAAAGCTAATACGACAAAGTTTATTTTATATCCCAGCTATATAATGTGCAGAGAGTGAGTAGTGGTGGTGGCTTTAGTTTGAGACAGTAGTGCAATGGAATCCCAATAACAGTTACAGAAACGCTATCAAAGTCACAATGACTGAATTATTTATCGCTGATTTGTCTTAAGATACTCATACACGTACATGCAATGACAATGGCGACATGTTCACATTGTGGCTCAACGCTCAAACTTCCATTTTTCTATGTCATTCATGTGAGCGTGAGTGATCAGAAGTCCCTGCCATAAAATTGCTTCATGGTTTGCTATAGGGCAACCTTAATCCTGCCCTTTAACTTTTAACTAAGTAGTCTCCTCATTATAATGGTTTACTGTATTTTGAGTGTGTTGTGCCCAGCAGAGTTAATGAGCGTGTGCTCAGTATAGACTTGCTGTGTACTGAATAATACTCTTGCGTATTATAAGTAGTAGTATTAGTAGTAAGTAAGTAGGGGAGTAGAAGCTGCTGAATGGTCAAAAGGAACTAGCCATGCAGCACACACAGTCACAATCAGTGACTATCAGAATGCTTAATGCTCATGGAAAGTCACAATTCAAGTCTTTGTGGAGTTGGTTAGGAAAACACACCTCTAGCGACTAAATATCTCCTAATTAAAAACAACTTTGAATAAATGTCATAATCATAACCTCTCGGCTCATTCCCATTTCGTCTCTCTGCTGTAGGTAGAATTCAAGATATGTAGGTAACTGCATTCATTTGCATTTCTGAGCATTGGATCCCAGCAGCACACCAAACTCCCTATCACATCCCATTATTTTATTACTGACATGACAGAATTCCCTTTAATTCCTCAGTCAGCAAGGCTATCCATCCATTATGCACACAGTGCCATATAAATTACATCAATATAATATAATGGCTCTGCAGACCCGTTCTATAAGTACCGGCATAAACAAATATTTAGCATCAACCTGCGGTTAGTAACTATTACAACTTGCATTCTACGACTTGCATAGCTTCACTCACTCAGACTCAGATCATCAACTGTGGCCAATATAATGGAGGAGCACAAGAGCTCAGCTGCCAACAAACTGCATCAATACAGGTTTTGTTTTTATCCCTTTTTATTAGGCTACATTGCCCTTTCTCCCCATCATAAACTTGTTAGCTCAAGAAGAAAATTAATTTTTAAATAGTTGACTCTAGCCTCAATTTTTGTTTCCTAAAGATGATGAAAAGGAAAGGAGAGAGAGAGAGAGAGTGTGGGAGCCAGAGAGGAAGGGAAAGAGTGCCTTTTAGGATTTCTTTGTGATTTTTCTTTAGTTCTACTCCTTCAAAGTCTTCATCTTCAAAGAGAGCCTGTGAAGGAACACTAACTGTCATACCTCACTATCCGCCCGTCTCTATGAAAGTCAGACTCACGGAGGCCACAACTTATTCTTTGTGCCTAAAACTCCCTACTTTGGCCTATAGTGCATACTTTCCTTGTACCTGCTTCCAATTTCTTCCCTTCTCCACCACAGAGAGACTATAGTTTACTATCATTATGAACTCATCTGCTCTCTATAGACAACTACGCTGTACTTTTCCTGTGTTCTTGGGAATAACGAGATTTGTAGAAGGACTATGAGCGGATTGTATACGTTATTTCCGTTATAGCAGAATTCCTACTAGGACTACCCCTGTACAACTAAGGACCTATTTACAGTATGAGTGTTATTATTATTTACTTCCCTCAAGGCTTATTGAATGTAGCCCCTTTTAGCAGACTGCAGTGCTTTCCCCACATCAATATCCTTGTCTACTCCGCCTGAAAAGTGCATGGTATTTACAGTTGCAGTGGCAATGTATACAAGTATCCAAGAGTATTTGTTACTCGTGTAAATAAAGGAGCTTTTGTTAGTTTTGAGGAGGAAGAGAGGGGAATAGGTAAGAAAAGAGGGACAACGACGTGCTATTTATTTGGCATTAGCTTAGCTCTCCCTTTACAAAGTGAAGAGAAGTGCATTAGAGCTATAGAGAGCTACTTTAGTTTTAGTTGAATGCAGAGAGAGAGAGAGAATTCTGGCAAAGGACTACTACTAGGAGTAGTGGTTTAATCGATGAATCCATGAATTAGACCAAGGCGATATGTTTTAGAAGAGACAGTCGACGAGCGAATCTCGTCTCGTCTCCTCACAGCGAGCTTCCTCCAACTCTTAAGAACAGAGAGAGAGAGAGAAATGCGAGTAACCATTCACAGTTGGTATTCACAGGAAGAGTACGTACATATATTACATTTCCAGGAGTGGGCTATAGAGAGAGACTTGGCTTCATGTAACTCAAGATTAAATCCAAACTGAATCAAAGGCAACCACACCATAAATACACACTTTATATACTTAGACCACTTACACACACGCTTTGTTAGTTTTCTTTGAAAGAAAAGCTTGGCGCGCTCTGACTTAGCTCCTTTCCCTTCGCTTCTCTAAACTTTAAGTAACTTACGTTCCAGTAATAATAAGAGAGGAAATGCTCCTTCTTTCTCTATATACGCCATACATACGCTTACACTTATAGTATATCTTTATAACTATAAAGATTAGAGTGCCCGGAATTTGGATAGCTATCTAAGTCCGTTACAATTAAAAATCAAAGTCTGCTACGTATATTTTTGCTCATAAATATAAGACGGAGCTCTAAATCACAATCTGGGAAAACATTTCTTCTGGAGACTTGACTTTCTCTTGTGAACTCATCTCTTCCCTCAGCTCAGTTCACTTGAGCTAACAACAGTTTACATTACATTGCAATGGTTTTAAATTACTACTTTGATCTAACTAACTACCAAGAGTAACTATTAGCTACTAGAAGAACATATTATAATCCTACTCTTTCTCCACCTCCTTATTAGCCTCCTCTGCATTTTATTCCATCTGACATGCGAAATATTTTCAGGGACAAAGGAACCATCGGCACAATATATATTCATCACAGCCCTCATAAATAAACTACGTGCTCATGAAATCTAACTATTTCCCCATTTCTGTCCTGTGGAACAAGGAAAGAAGATGTGCCTGACTCATCTTTGTCGCATACTATCTTATGACGAACGTAAAGGGAAATTATAGACAAGGGATGTCAGACATTCAGACTCCTAGGGAAAGTAAGTACATAAACTCAAGTTGCTTCCACAAGGAAAGCAAAATTCATTTCCATCGCTTCTTAACTCTCCATAAGACGCTACTACGTTTCCCTTCTTCCCTCTCTCTCTCTCTCTCTGCTGATTGTGATGCGACTTAGGTTTGAACCTCTATAATAGAAACGTGTATCTTGTATATACCTACATATCTATACAAATGTACCTAACAACTATAGCCACCTCTCTTCTCAACATATTAATCTATAGTTTATAAACTAAAGTGAAACACTACAATATAAAACAGAGTTTTCAACTGAACTACTTATTCCAGCACAACCCGGAACATAAGCGATTGTGAGCTTCTGTAGCATAATTCAGACTGTAGTAGTCAGAGATTGGTATAACTATATAGAGAAGGGAGATATAAGTAGGAGGAAGGAAACTGAAAGGGAACTGGAGAGAGCGAGGGCCCTAGACAAAATCACGCACAACAGCAAACTCATATATTTGCATTAAAGCATGACAGTAGAAAATATATCATTAGCATCCTTCACTTTACTTTACTATATCAAACAGCTTCCAGCTCGTCATATCGTTTAATGCATCATAGCATTTTATGACATTACACTATTTAGTAGTGGATACACTCTTATACTCCTACTATTACTACTGTGTTAGCCTCTACACAGTGCAATACACAGCAAAGCCTAAAAGCACTCTTAAAAATATCTCTCTCTTTCTATACTGGCTAACATGCACCCGGTGTGTTGCATTCCCAAACACTTTACTACACTCTTTCCTTCTCCTTCACTCTCCTACAATTTCCTTACTGCACTATTTGCTGCATTTGTAGCCGGATCTAATACAATTTTCAAAGCGATCCAAAAATCTAAGCTCTGATTCAATTGCAACAGAAATCAAGAAGCAGTCAATATGCGAGGAGTAGGGAAACAAAAAATATTCCAGAAAGAGACAGAGCAACTCTTAAAACCACATCACACGACAATTTAGCAACTGCGAAGGAAAACACACCTTGCTAACTCGCGATAGCTCAAGGCAATTTGCAATCAGCCGTAGGAATAGAAAATGAAACGAGCCAACTCTTTACAATCCTTATCATGATCGTGTTCAGCAATTTCAGGCGATGAAAAATGCAAATTTATTTTTGCACTACTAACCCAACTAAATCTCCCTACAATTCAATAAATATTCTCTACTTTGATTTTTCTTGAAAAATCTTGCTTGATTGTGATTGCTATTGAATATTGCCGATCGATAACTACTTACGATGCGCGATGTAGCGAAATGCACTTTCAATGACTAGACAAAATATCTAAACACTAAGCACTATACTTTTTGCTGTTTATTTGTGAAAATGTGGCTGCTAATATTCTGTATCTACAACAATAGTAGTAAGAAACTAGGAGGACATGTTTTTATGAAACTCGATTTGCCTTTTTTTATTAAATATGTGCACAGAAAATAGTTTAAGGTAGTTAATTCCCAAAGAAGGCCGCTGTACAAATACTAATTGGAAATAATAAGCATTATAAATTGACATGATTGTCATTCATAATAACATAAAAGTCAGGTTTGTCCTCAACTACTCGTATTGAATCATGTCGGAATCCACTGTTTCTCTCGAAATTATTCAGTTGACGACGTTGAGGAGGAAGAAATGCATATTCATATCTGTGAATCATTTAAGCGCATTCCTCAACTGGCCATTTAAATCAATTTACAAAGAAAAGTCTTTGATAGGTACTCAAAGTCACAATAGAAAATAAAGAATCAGCATGTTTACAAAAATACTGCTATGCTCTTTAGCTCAACGGAATAAATTAACTTTTTAATAAAGCCACTTTTTTGTTTGTCACTTGGATGTAAATTGTGAGGAGTAGTGAAGCTTTAGGTTTTATAAGGAGATTTGCAGGCAGGATTTCCCTCAGAAATGATGTGCTAATAAATATGCTGGTGATAGTAACTGCCTGTTCGCATAGAAATCTGTGCATGTTTCTAATCAAGTTATTTATTTATTGCTTATATTTTCAACAGCTGTTGTCGTGGTTGAGTTAGTTTTGCTTTGAGCATTAAGTTGCATTGTAGCTAAATTAAATAAGCTCCCTCCACGTTCATGTGATAGACTGTTTGCTAATTGTAAGCAAACAGATAAATTGAAACGTGATACGAGGAGAATGAAATCATATCGTGTTTTTGCCACAGCAGTCTTTGCAAAGTAGTTGGACTCACTACTCAGTAGTACCTACTCAGTATATACGTTATAATGTACACAAGAGCTATGTCGAGGATGAGAGACAGACAGAACTAGGTAACACCGCAGAAATGCATAATGCTGTGCCCTTATGTGCAGTATAAACCATTCGTCGACTCTAATCCCAACGGAGAAAGTAGACAAACTAGAAATTTGATTATAATCAGATGGAATCTGTGGTTTCCAACATAAGTGCAATGTCTGCCAAAACGAAGTGTAGGAACCCGACCTCTAATTTCTAATTAGGGAATATCCCCCATAAATAATTGTCTGGCAAGATGTAGCCAACTGATTTGGTAGGTTAATTATGTCCTATCGTATTTGTTTGCTTGATTAAATATATACATTTCCATTTTATTTTACGTTATCACTGAGATTTAACTGGTTATGTTATCCCGTCCTATTAACTCCTATATATTAGGATATAGAAATCATAAATTAAAGATAAGAGCTTGACATACCTGGTTAGTTAGTAGTAGATGAATATAGCGTTGATACGTTCGAAGTATCTGTAGTTTATCCGTCTCATCTCATCTACTCCCATTCTCTTCTACATTCAGAAATGCAATTCTGGTTATGTTCATCCCAGTGCTCCATATACCTAGATTGAAAGGAAATAAAAATAAACTTTAGCACATTTCATCCAATGTTCCATGCATGCTTTTCAGCCAAGCATTTTCCGTCCGCCGGAATACAAGATTGAAAAAAAAGTTTTTGCCAGCCTTATAAATTAAAAATTTCAACTTGAGTTTCGCTCTTCCATAGACGGGGCTAAAACTCGATTGTATTAGAGACACATTTGGCCTTTGTTTCTGCGAGAGAGCAGAGGCAGAGGGCAAAAAGTGTGTCCTGTGCACCAGTCTGTTGAAGGAAACACATTTGTCATAGGTATTATTTGCAGATACACATAGGTAAAGAGCTATTTGATATGCAGTCAAGCCTGAGACTAAAAGGGAAGTTAGCCGAACAATGTCGTGCTTTATCAAATCTGAATGGTGCTGTGAGTGAGCATATCTTGAATTCCCCAAACTACATTACTCGGATTTCTCTGTTTATTTATAGCACTTTTTGCCAGCTAACAATAAGAAAAACCTATTCGATATTGGCAAAAGGTTTTAAGACTCCTGCACTGCATTGCATGCAAGGCAAATAAATATACGAGCCTTTGATCTCCTATTTGTTGACGACTCTACAATAACGAAATCCAAATCTAATAATCTTTTGTATTCCACTTGAGTGTTGGGAGTTTTTAGTTGGATGGAGGTTGGAGGGAGATGTGGACTTGGTGCCTCACTCACTCCACTCTCTCCAACAAAACATACCTCCCTGTTTTTCACAGTTCCGACTCAGAATAAAATAACTGCACTGAATATCTACATATTTATACAGTTGAGGGCCTCATCTACAATTCATACATGTATGGTAGCAACTGTCCAATATTTTTCCATTACATTACAGACTGCATTTGTAATTTTAATATACCTTGGCCCCCTGAACTACAAAGCCAGGATTTTCTCAAGAATCCCTTGAAATTCACAAAGCACATCAGTTCCTCCAACTATCATGATCTGAAGCCATTATCTGCATCCTTGATACTAAATCATCTAACCTGCCTTTACTGCCACAGAGATATATTGTTCTTTCTAATGAACCATCCATTAGCATTTCTATTTTTCCAATTAAAAACTGGACACAATGCTAATAAATATCAGAATCAGCAACAACAAGTGTGAGAATATAAAAATATATATTTTTTTATAATATATTTAGTAGATATTAGCGTGTGCAAAGAGTGTATGTAAAAATGTGACTTCAACACCCAGGGAAGTAATTTACGAAGTAGCAAGGAACGAGTCGTTTCATTTCAACTATGTGGTTTAAAGAAACATTAGCCACTGTAGCTGACACAACAGATGACATGCTATAGGAGGAGAGAGGCTGGTGCAAAGAATCTCTCAAGAGTGTAAGTAATGAGTATTTATAAGGGTGGAGGAGATAAGAGGCTCTATAGCCACGCAGTGATATATTGTGTCCAGAAAACAGTTAGGAATATCTTAAACCAGTCTGAGCAAGAGAGAGAGAGAGAGAGCCAAGCCTTATAGATACGTGCTCCCACTACTATAGAAGACGATGTTGATGTACTAGAGTCGTAGAGACAGCTTTGGATTCCATTGAATTTCATAGCCAAGCCTGAATAGGAAAACAGATTTTTCGGCTTCTGCTCTTCAACTACTTAAGGTTAGTCACTATTCCCAATATCCCCATGCAATGCCATGCCTGTCTGTGTGTGTGTGTGCTCTATGTGATTCCATATGGTGCAATGAGTGAGGGAATAGTGTGGCTTAGTAAATAGAAGGCAAGGTAGCACTGTCTGATGGATCTCAGCGTTTGTGCTTGATTGTGAGCTGAGCTGAGCTAACTGGAATCTCGAATGTAGTTTCACAGCCAGCATCTCAAACAACGAGCCTTCTCTCTAAACTACAAATGCACTTTGATTGGCATTGAATTGGATGGGAGGGTAGGACAGGGTGCTTGTCATTCCAATTTTTTTCTCTATGGTTTTCATCATTCTTTATGATATTAGTTCACAGCAGCATGCTACAAGAGATATACGCAGATAGCACTCTCTCTCGCCAACAACGACATGCATATCGGGACGGGAGATTACTACTTATGTGCATTACATGCATAGCTTGAACTATTATGTACATTAGGCAGCCCTCAGACACACATCCATACACACATAACATAAGTATGCACTGCATTTCTTTAGTTGCCACTTCTCCAAGTACAATCCAAATAAAGATTCCCTGGCATGGACTAATCAAACAGAGGCTTTGTGAATGCGAACAACTGCACATGCTTATCCATGATATCCGTCAAGCTAAACCTGCAGTCTCTTCTGCATGCAGCAACACAATTCAAAGTTTCTCAACGAATTGACCTGTGACCTCTCTTTCCTCTCCCACTCGCCATCACTAGAATTAAGAAGTAACTGGTCGAAAGATCCTTAGGAGCTATACTTATCTCTCTGTGAGACTCTCCTTCACTATAATATAGCCAATATCAATGTGTGTGTGAGAGATAGAAGCATTTCCATTTATTCATTGCAGTGCTATCATGCAGCGCTTCTATCTGTGACCTGACTGTTAAGAAAGCCTTTTAAATAATACGTTCAATTTCTTGCTTCGTTTTCGCTATTCACTCATGTAATGGTTCAACCTTTCCATTAGAACGTCCTCTGACTTTATTCTGTTTAGCTTTTCCTATGCATGCACTACGTGGTGCTTGCTTTTCTTCTCCCTCCTCGTCCAATCTCCACTTACCTATATACACGGACATGCTACTACACATAATATAACTATAGCCACCTCTCATGCATGCACACACATATAGCAAACTTTCGTTCAGTCGACGAGGATTATTTCTAAATTGAAATATATGGTTAAGTATATGTCGGTGGCTGAGTTCTCGAATGTAATGTAATGTACCTGGGTAGACATGGTTTGGGCATGCACATATGTAGTAGAAGTAGTGACTAGTAGTGAGTGCAAGGACAGAGGCTTTTATATAGCTACACGGAGTTTGTGGATAACGGAAATAGCGTATCTCTGTAGTGTCTGTGGTGCTCATAGTGAAAGCCAATGGCTTTACGTGGGCATCCAGTAGATTGAGGAGTCGCTAAGTAATAGGAAAATGAAAAAAGGAATATGTTTGTGCGAGAGCTATGAGAGTATCCTCCTGTCAACACGAGGAAAGTGTGCAGAAAGATATTTAGCTATTATTGGCGGATGAAGGCTTGGAAAGCCCGGAGCGTTCTTGGTTTCTCTCTCTCTCTCGCTCTGTCTGTGTACACAAATCCGAGATATTCGGAGAATAAAAGTCAGAGAGAGAGAGAGAGAGTGCAAGGAAGGGAAGATACAGTGTACAGTGTTACAGAGAGTGGGAGGAGGGCAAGAAATGATTTGAGAGATAGGAGTGAGCGGGAGTTGTTGACCATTGTGTGTGGATGTTGTTCTGAGTCGGCTATTGTGCGGAAGGGAGGCGAATGCATCGTTAACTTTGAGCTGAACTAAGCTGAACTCATCCTGGATGCCCGTTCAGTTGAGCTCACTCCGTTCTGTCGGATTTGACAACAGAAGATTGCAATATTGACAATCAACGGAATTCTTTGAAGAGTCTCTGGCTCCTCGGCCCACGTTGAGACCTGAGCAAAGATCTCGAAGAATTCTTGAATTTCTTGAGTGCATAGTCGTCGCTCGATCAGAGGAGATAACGTGAGAGGGAGGAGAAGTTTCGGATTTCCAACTTAGCCGGCTGTAGTGTGATGGGATGCAAAGGGTAGGACATTAGAGGAGGAGGATGGCACTGGGATACAATTATAGCTAACCTATATGGCTATTTAAGAGGTTGTTGTGTGGCACGGGAGCTGGGCGAGTGCCTATTAAAGCGTGTAAAGACTAAATGCTACCTACAGCCTTGTCTCCTTGGCCTGGGCACAGACGGAGGATTTCATGGATGCCGATGTGGATTGAAACGATGCTATTCTATGCCATTTTAGGGATTGGATCTGATCAGATAGCCATGCCAGTCAAGTCAGCAGTAAAGCAAAGCCAAACAAAACCAAATATTCCTCCAAGAGATTTTCCCTAAGCCTTCCTAAGGAAACTATCCGAGCCAATCGAACTAAGTAAGAATACTAAGGCTCTTCTCCAAAGAAACTTCTGCCTGCACTGCACACAGACACACACAAGTGCACAGACTACGCTCCGTGTTCACTTATTGCGTGCATACGCTTCTCTTCTCACTCACTCCGACGACTAAACTATTCTGTCTGCAAACAAATTTGCCGTTGGGATTGAAACCTTACAGCACTGCCCGCCTATACTCCGTCCCCTATCAACTACAGCTATTTATAAATATAGCCCAATACACACAACCATCATCCATGCAGGTATACACACTCTTCAATTGGCCAAGCAAAAGAACTGCCTGCACACCACTTTTATTATACTAAAAATCCCAGTAGTTGAATACTGCAGCATCTATTGCCATTCCCATCCCATTATTGCACTGTGTCTCTCTCTCTCTTCTCTAAGTGCGTATACATACGATTCTCTTTATCTCTATCTCTTGCATATAATATAAGAAAGAAGACATCTCTCCTCTCTCTCTCTCTGTTCTGACTATTATACATCCTGCATATAGCAGCATTCTCCTCCGACTCTGTCTGAAGTCCAAGGAGAAATGGGAATTGCCAAAATTTGGATACGAAACGAGACAGAAATGGGAATGGAAACCTATCCCACTGCCAGACAAGAAAATATCAAACAAATAAATCTATTCTAACTCTCTCTAGCTCCTTCTTTCCCTATCTCCTGCTTTTCCAAGAAGTCTCAGCCCACGACTCACTATTTCACTGTGTCGCTTTGCCATTACTTTCCTCTTACCAACATTTTTTCTTAATGGAACGTGAGAGGAAGGCAAGGGATTCTTATCTTTCTTTATGCACTATAAACAAACAAAAAACCTTTGCATACTCATCCACCGAACTGTAGAGCGAATGCCTAACTACCAACTCCTCCTTACTAAGTAGGTAACTAGCCAGTTGACAGTGACAACCTAATAGTGGCTCCTTGTCACTACTTACTGTCCCTGTCTATAACTATTTTATGAGAACTTCATTTTTAATCCTAATTACCCTGTTAGCACAAAAATTGCGGAAATATTTATGTACACCTTTCCGAACTGACATTGTAGGATTTTTCTCAATTACTCCCATCATGACATAGAATTATTGCCATCCTGCACATCACCCACATTACTATTATCCTATTAAAATCTGAATACCTACGATATTAATAGCGAAAAAAAAAAGAGCTCACTCGTAACCATAAATCGATGTATTTTATGTCACGAACGTTGCAAAATCCAGTTGCACTGCTTTTATATAATTCCCACTGAGGATTCCTGTAGTAGGTAACAGTAATTATAGCCATTATTCATTTCCGACTATAATAATATTATGATCACATATAATTTTAGGAGAGGCAGTGCAAGTCATTAGAGTGTGCATTAACAATGCAATAGCTCCGTGTAGTTATGAATTGAACAGGACGCGACGGTAGCGTCACTCAGCCCAGCTGATAATAAAAACTTTAGCGGCATTGATGTCACTAATGAAATGGGTTGCAAACGAGAAATGTTAATTACTGTTCATATAGGCAATGCACCCGCTCTATATAGCCCACCATTTGGACTGATGTGATGTGGTAATTATTTTTTACGCGCGCCAACACTACTTCGTTAGGCTTTTACTGTAATAAAGGT
>JAAAYG020001998.1:53501-74000 GCA_009936455.2 Tomocerus minor
TCTCGAGTTTTTTATTTTGATTTTCATGGAACATTTTAATCTTTGACAAAGTATAGGCCTATTATATTTCCCCTACTTTGTGTGCAATGCAAACTCCCTTGTAGATTCAAAATATTGACCTACTACGTAAGGTATATACTACGATATATTCCCAGTCTGCAACTATACGACTCAGGAATTTTTTGTTCCAAAATCTAATAAATATTAGAATAGTATAGATAGTAGCAAAGCTACGCAATGCATAGAAATTTTCAGTGTTCATATAGCACAGTAACTATTGCTTCATTATTGATTGATTTTTGTATGTTATAAACTCGTGCAGAAACCTTAATCTATTTCCGATACTTAGTAGTTTAGTGCCCCTATTTAACAATATAGCACAAAAGTATGCATTCATCTTATTTATTAGCTTCGAATTCGAATGCTGCTATACGCAATAAATATTGACAATAAATAAATTACGCTGTAATTTTGTCAAAAATAAATATCCTTTGGGAATTATCTGATTGCTCGATTAGGTTTCTCAATTAACTGAAAATTTCCTTTCCATTGTCCGTAATAAAATGCTCTTATAATAATATTTCATCCGATTATCATAGACCAAAGAGTTTGTGTGGTTCTCTTGCAGAAAATCTGCAATCAATACAGTTTATATAGCAAGTTATGCGAATATATTATGATAGCAGAGAGAGTTAGTAGTAAATAATTGATACGTATGGTATGCGTAGCTATGTAGCTCGTTGTATATAGTATGAGAAGTTTTAGAGTGGAGTCTAAATACTACGGGCCATGTTATGGGTTTGAAGGCTCTTGAACCTGTTGGAAAGTATTCGGGGAAAAAGTGTAGCCTGCAATTAGATTGGTAGCAATCATGGAAAATAAATATCCGAAAGAGTAATTGGAAGAACTGTTCACCACAAATGTAATTGTCTCGGAGAGTTGTGCTTTGATAAAAATCATGAATGATGTCCAAATGAGAGGAATGTTGAGTTAGTGTTGCCTAGACCTCCTAAAGCCTCTTGCAAGTCTGTGAAATGTAATTTGTGGTATTTGTCAGTGCATACTAGCTAGAAATATATTGGGATCGTGTAATGAAGAGTTTAGGGAGAGCGAGAATAGAGAATCTGATATGCTATTGCCAAAGTTGTTGTTTTATTAAGTGTGCAGACGCAATTAATTGTGCATGTACTTGTAGCGTATAGAGAAGTGTACATCCCTATCTATCTGGGAGAGACGAAGACTAAATAGTTGTTTTATTTAGTGACAATGGGAGTCTAGGAAGGAAAAGCGGCGGAACTCGCGGCTTTTCTATTTTCTTTCGTCAGACATGCATGTAATGTGTGTACATCTTGCTACAATTAGTGTGTGAAGCTAATGGACGAAGCATGTAGCTAATGCGAGAAGAGAAGTGAATGTTTGAGCATTAGAGTCGAAGCACATGTCGAGGCTCTCTGAGATTGGATTGTGCCCTCTTAGCAGAGCATTACATAATTTATCATGTGATTGCATAAAGTTGTTGGGAGGAAGGAACACCCATGGGATTTATCCCGCATTAAAATACCAACAGATAGGTTACAGACATTAATAACTGAAAAGTGGAATTGCTGTAGACTCCTTCAGGCTCCGTTTCCTTTCCTCCAAAAGGCCGACACAGAACAAAGATAAAACGCTCTAAAATTAACGAGTAATTGTAATCTTAGAGTGTGCGGTGCAATTTACCTACACCACACCACACCAATCACCATGGCATAACATGAGCCTACTACCCACATTTATGTTGTTAGGAAAAAGAGATAATATATCCACGGCTATGCACACACTCACAAGTCCACACAGAATAAATCCTTGGGAATATCTGCCATTTAAAACGGAGCTCAGAGATGACTTGGATAATAATAATATATAATTGCATGCAATTTACAGCGTTTAACCAATAGAGAATTCTTTACCTTTGTAAAACTAGAAAACAAGAACAGGTTAGCACGGTTCTCCTTCGTGAACAACCAAAGCCTGCGTAATATCTCAAAGAATCCTTCTTATTACACTCATTTATATTATATCTTAAAGTATATCGGCCAGGTAGATGTTGTTAGCCTGGATTTTATTATATGTAACCTTCTATGCAAAATCTTTGTACACCTGTGATGACAATGCTCAAGCCGAAATCTACAATTTGACTCAATTTGAGATTTGAAGTCTTTACGAGAATATCATGGACATGTGTGCATGGCATGGCGTAGCGTGTTGGGTTTTTTGCTCTCTTTTGCTATAGCTGTACATGTAGTATGATAGCAATTTTTAATTTTAATAAATAAACCCATCTGTATCATTTCACTATCTGGAATGACATTTTAGATAGGGGACTGTAAAAGACTTCCATTTTTCCTGAGATAGGTAAAAATGATGTGTAATCCCATAAAAACAAAACGGTAGGTTGTAGCGACGTGCACTTTTCTTCTCACAAGATAAAACTTTGTTCCGTTTAAATTATTCGTTGCGTTTTGATGTAGTGCAATAACTTTTTCGTTTGTTACAATAGCATCTTCCCCACATCTCTTTTAAGAGGAGGAGAACACGACTTGACTTTGCAATCTTCAAAGTTTTTCTCATTTTTTTCTCTTTTACTGCTGAATAGAAAATTCTTTGCACCTGCTCTCAACTCCTTAGCTCAGTGCACAAGATAAAATAGCAAAGACACTTATATACACTCACACATTTGCAGCACATAATAATATATGAATGGCTACACACGCACACACTGCACTGCCACTACATATCCATACACTTACATATAGCTACAATAATATATCTATAGAGTCATATAAAAAGCAGGGCCAACTCCATAAGAAGACACAGTTGCATATAGGCACGTTTATCACAAGAATGATTGGCCGTAAAGGAATGAGGACGGAAGTGCTGAATTTGGGATGTCAATTTCATTGTCATTCTGCCATATCAACTTTATTGCAACTCTGCAAAATTGAGCTGACTAACATTGACTTTTATTTTTGTTAGCTTTTGTCACCTCACTTGTTTATCCCACATCCGAATGGGACAGCTCTCAATCCTAGCTCAAGTGTGATATACTTTACAGGCTTCACTCTGCCTAAGATAAGTCTCTACGCATACACAGAGATACATTTGCACAATAGCCATCTCTAAATTCTCAGGCAACGTCAACATTGTACTAATCCTAACACAATATATTTCCTACAGACTGCATTGTTGTCAACCGAAAGACGATTATCCCATTCCTGAAAGGGAATCTTAAGTACAGTAACTCTAAAAAGCAGTTCAATCACTCTCCTATATAAATATACAGGTGTAGCATGTCAAAAATTATTTTTCTAAAGCATACAAACTCTTTTTAACAAAATAATAAAAAGTAGAGTTAGAATTTTTTAATGAAAAAACGCGGATATTTCAAATAAATGCGATGATAATCTGTCCATGCATCAGTCTTGTTGTAATGCACGCTTTGCGTATAGGACTACTAAAAATGCCACATGAAAAAATGAGCTAAAATTTTATTATAAGGGATTTTAATGCCCTATATAGAGACTATTGTAAAACAGAGAGAAGACTTGGTAGGACTGCTGTAACGACTAATATAATTTTAAGAGATGGATGTATCATAAAGAAAGAAGCACCTTTAATAAAATTAGAAGAAGGCTAGAAGACTAATAATGTAGTTGTGCAATTTGCTAAAATCGTGCTTAGAAGGTTTATGACTGAGCACATGTATAGCTAATGGCCCTGCTATACAAACGAACCCCGCTTCAATTTACATACACTAAGAGGGAATTTAGTTTTTGTCCTAAACTTAATTCGAGTTAGCGAGTAAGGAGCTACGGAAAGAGCATTGGCGAACCAAGGAGCCTTTTCTTCTTTGAATTACCACACAGATACACACCGATGCATAAATGAACCTATTTTTCATTGTGTCCTATCTGTGCATTACAGTGAAATCCTAATACACATCCTTTTTTATCGACTAAGCTAGCGATAATCTTGTTCTATGGCTATGCACTCTTTCCGTGTCTATCGTTATAGAGAGTACCTACTCTGTTTTGCTACAGAGTGACTATTTGCATTCAGAGCATAGATCCATAGCGTAAATTCCATGAGGGCAGAGCCCATGAAGTCACTACAAGAAGACAATGATGGGAATGACAATGACTTTTGACTTTTGACCTACACCAAAGTAATATTTTATTCTTTTCTATTTTGCCACTGATTCCCTTGCCAGTAGATTCTCAGTCTGGCATTTAATTTCTGTTGGGTTTTGTGGTAAACGGATTTTCTGACTTCCTATGTGTAAGTAAATCCATCGGAGTATCTATCCATCTCTGTAGTTTACTTTCAGTTCACTTCAGTTCAGCTATTCTCACATTAAGTATAGGTAAACAGTTGGTTGGCTTGGTTTGGCCTGCCTGCCTGGCTAACAATCAGCCAGCAGGTGATCTCTCTCTCATAGAAGTCAACTTGATTCATGGCAAGTCACAAGTTTCCATCAAACACCAGTTTTCTATGCTCTCCTCTATATGCACGGCCTATTATATCATTACTAAATACGCAGTCTAGAAAATAAAGGAGAGGAAACCAAAAATACGTTAGAAAATGACGAGTCCATAAAAGAAGGACAGCCAACCCACTCAGACAGAGCCCTACAATTTCTCGTCTATACAAAACAGCTACAATAATACATATATTACTATGCTTATAGGAAATCATCATATAAAAATATATGCTTATATTATTATACTTCCTATGGAATTTATCTAGTGCAATTTGTATTAAAAGTCTTATAGTTAGACATAGGATGAGAAAAAAGTAGATTATATGGGGAGCAAGAGCATTCTGATAGATAAAATGCTGGAATTATAGTTTTTTGACGTGTTCGACTTTACCTTTTCTTTGCTGACATTACACTGGCCATTACAGAATATTATAGTGCGTTGTAAAAAAAAATGTTTTATGCTTGGGAAACTGTCTGTCTTGCTTGAGTTGAAGGAAGATCTAGCATAAGGTAGCCTGGACATGAGTAGCTTATACATCCTGCTCATGTCCATCGACTCTGTTCAATGTCATCTATATTGATCTGAAGCAAGTGTCAGTCCCTCCTCAATACGCTCCTCTTCTCTATCTATCTAAGTGGCTGAGGATTAGACTGAGTGAGTGAGAGAGTCGAGGAGCTAATAATAAAAACTTTAATAGGGGAATCTCTGTCAGATTCTGTCAAGTCACAGTTAACTCACTCACTCAAACTTCTTTCTAACTAACAGACGATGTAAGAAAACTCAAATTTAACTAAAGAGCTCATCTTCCGTTGATGTGAATCCATGTGACGTGACATTGACAAGAAACTTGTTCGAAAAAAAAACCCCAAGTCTAATTATTTTCTGCATTTTTCTTCCTGAATAGTGTTGTAATTTTGGGCAGAAAAGGTAAAGCATGCTCTAGCTACCTGAATTGTGATGGTGAGGGCAGGAGTGTAGCTGTGAGAACAGAGTTGAGAATGACATAAAGTACTTAGGAGTGCAAAAGAGACTAAGCGGAAGCATTAGATTGGTTTTTGTGTGTTCCGTCGTCTATGTAATGTGCAGTGTGTGTCGCTGCAGTGGAATTGAGTTAAGTTCGAGTAATGGTGTGTTGCTGACCATAAATTCAAACGGGCTTTGACATTCACAAAGAAGGAAGAATGGAATGAAACGGATAGCTATAGAATATTTCTTGGTGGAATCTCCACCACTCACTCACTCACTCACTCCACTTATACATCAGAGATAGAGATAGGCAGAGCAGAAGAACAAGAAGGAGTCCAGGAGAAGAAGAAGAAGTAGAAAAAGAGACTTAGGCTCCTTGCTAACTTACATCACTGCATTATTGCATTGAGAAAGGGATGGAGCTCAGAATAAAAGGCAAAGAACGTCTGTAACGACTTTACGCTGACTTATTGTTTGCTTTACAGATATAAGTAGTCGTAACAATAGAAAAAAGACTTTATATAAGTTGGTTATCACACAGCTTCCTTTAGACTTAGGCTACTGTCTCAAAGTTCAATACATTTCCCTTCGACTTTCGGCTCTAACTCTCTTTTCTGTGTGTGTGCCCGGGGAAGTCATTAAAGCTCCTATTTTCTATTCCTATTTGTATAAGGATAGAAATATATAGATATATATAGGTACCTATATATAGAGCATATTATAGGAGCCTTAATATGAAATCCCGAAGATGTGTATCTCTCTCTGTGGCCTTTACGACTTTGTGTGTAGATAGAGTGAGGTATCTTTATGTATGGCTGTGCACATTGTATCGTTTTGTTGTGTCTGTGCATTTCGCGTTGCGTTGCTTCTCCTCGTTCAATTCTAATATTTATGTAGGAGTGTACGCTGTTGTGGTGTGTGCTGCAGTCACAGAGATTATCCATCCATGCGTTACAATCAACCAAGTTGGTGGATGTGGATGGTGGAAGAGCCGAGGAGTCGGAGAGAGAGAGAAGAAAAATGCACTAGGCTAAAACAAGGATCCGGTAAATAAGAGAATTGAAGCAAAACCCATTTATTTGTTGTATGTAATGTGGAGAGTGGAGTGGGATGGTTGTTGTCTGTGTCTCGCTCTATTGTAATGTAATTCATCCTCCTATCATTGCCTCGTTGTTAGTGCAAAGAAAAAAGAAAATAAATCTTGAGCCCTTCAAAGCAAACCACGAAGCCGTCGTTGATCAATTGTCGATGCAAAAGGAAAACATCGTGAGAGAATGGAAATCCGAGTAGAACAACAATAACCATTAGCTAAACAGCTTAAATTAGCTCTCCAGTTTCATTTGCTTCGTTTGCAGTTTATGTTTTCGAGTCGGGAAAAGATAGTGCTTATTGTTTGCTATTCATTTAGCATCATGTACACCTAATGCATGTAAACACACACATAGACACACAACTACTAACTACTGCTACAGTTTAAGCAGGATGCATATATAGAAAATCCACCGACACAGACTCTAACAACTATGCTCTTTAAACTCTTATCTTTCGTAAATACTTATTTCCCTGTGCTCGTACTCCCTCCCACAGTTTTTGCAAAGTTAAATTAAAAGGCTGAATGGGAATGGGCAATTTCTATAATTAGTATTGTTTTCTTTATGGTTGCAAGTCCCGTTAGAACAACAGTCGGAAATGTTCTTTGTAGGCACTTCATGGACGGCTGTAAATCATTTGATTGAATTTGATGGCTTTCTGTCTCTAAAATTATACTGTTTCTTTTTGATGGTTGGATGAAGAGTGTACACCTTCATGATGTAAAAGTGAGTGAGTGAGTACCTCCAGAAGTCTCGACATTAATGTCCGACAATTTTTGAAGGGATGAAGTGGAAGAGGCACCACTAGCTACCTAGATAATAGCCTGAGAGACACTAATCTGCCTTACACTGTTCAAGCATGAATTTAGATGAGAGGAAGTGCTGTGTAGAGACAATAGGGAGATATATCATTAAATGGTCGGAGGAATGAGTGTGCGACGTCTGGGACTAACAACATCACATAACATGCCCACATTATCTCCTCTCTCTATGACAAGTTTCAGCGGGACGATATGATTCGCCAGAAATTTTTAGTGATCTGAGTGTGCCATAACCAAGGAGCATTAGAGCCCTCATCCTAAAATCAGTGTGGGCTGATGGGAGACGGGTTGTGCTTATGTTATGTTAGCCCGAGTATGTTCATTGTGTGCCAAGGGAAGTAAGTGCCGAGCGCTTTGTACTCTCTGAACAGATACTCTGATATATCTCTCTGCGAAAAGGAATCATTCACATTAACAGTGAGATAGATAGGAGTTTTTAGTGGATGACAGCGTGGCAGTTGGATAGGAAATAGAAATGATAGCCCAACTAAAGTAAATGATAGATGCGGTGAAGCTTTTACGACATTGGTGCTAATTTCGACGATTTTTCCAGCTAAGGGAACTGCTCCGACCTACACTTACATGCAGATGTACTCTTTTTTCACACATGTCAGCCCTAGCCAAATCTTCCCTGCTTCGCCCTGTCCCACAGCCTTTCTGCAAAATGAGCGAGGAGCGAGATCCTCCGAGTTATTGCTCTATACGGCGAGACCGTGACCATTCCTCTCTATCCACTGACATATTATCTTAATTTAACATACCTTTCTTTAATGGCCATCCTTACATCAACTTACATTCTACTAAAAATTCTAAACTGCCATTTATTGCATTACACACATTACCCTCGCTACATAAAAAGAATGTTGGGCCGCTGCATGATTTTTCAAAATGCCCTCAATTCACTGACGGCCACTAAACTCCTTCTTCTACAATCTATACCCTACTATATATATATAGGTAGCCTATATATTCATAATACTCAGATATGTAGACAGACCTTTTTCTCCAATAGTTTCCCTAAACTTTTATCTTTACATGTGTACTTTCCTTTTGGCCTTTCTAACTTTTGCACACATGGCTAGCCAATAATTTTCCTTAATGTATGGATAAGTTTGGCCCTAATTTCCAGAATTCAGCCTAGTATTCAGATTTGCTCAACTACTTTTCTGCCCTAGATAGCATTTGAGTTGAAAATGCTCATTTGGGAAGATTCTGCGAATGCTTTATTGTAAAATTAGAATAAAGACGGAGAGAGTATTGTGTGTTGGGCTATTTTGAAATATATATGATGCAGTTTGAAAGGATTTCGAAGGATCTGAAATGAGTTGAGAGGAAGGAGAGAAGAATGGCCATTGGCTTTCACAGCTGAATACACTTGGCATTCCATCTCGTACCTATTGAAACAAATAGCCCTGAACATTCTTCGACTTAAAATGAAACAATGAGATTGTAAAGTGCAGAGATTCCATAATATAATATTTTACAACTTGGACGGGAACATTTTATTGTGGGCAGAAAGGATCAGCTCTCAGACATCATATAGCAAATAGAAAATACAAACATTTGCTCAGAGATTGTGCAACTATGGGCTAATGTTTTGCTGTGTATAATTTGAACATTGTTGGTCAGTGGTTGTTGAGGCATTGTGCTCTCTCTCTCTCCTCTGCCTATGTTTGTGTATATACAGAGCTTTATGCTGAATTGCCATGCAGTTATACTACCCAAAATGGTTTTCTTCGTTGCCTTGGTTGGTTGTGTTGTCCAATTTCACGGGGTTATTTCATTTCATTCCATTTCAATAGAGTTCAAATAGATAAAAAGGCAAAGAATTCCATTGGCAACGTTCTTTCCTCCTCAGAAGAATGGTTAGTGCTGTGGTATATCTGCAGATGAGTTGAGACTGCCAGCATTTACCTGTCTTCTATGCTGGTGACTCTCATTATACTCTATATCTTCATATGTAATGGGATTTTGGATTGTTATGGCATGGAGGAAAAAGTCTTTGCAGAGTTACAGTGCACTTCCTTACAGGTGAATTGAAGTGCATTAAGAGAGCGAACGACATTATTCTGCATCAGTAAATTCGAATGTCTTCTTATGGCAATGACAAGGTAAAATAATAAGAGTAAACTACACAGAGAGCAGTGATAAATATATTGTATATCCTAACTGTTGCTAATGCACAAATGGCGAAAACACAAGAGTAAATCATCAACACACAATGCACTCTTTTGTTCTGTGCCTTAGTTTTATGTCATTGGATTTTATATTAGGCTTTGCATCTCTAACGGTTCATCTCTTTTCAAATAGACTCCAAAGACTCATACCACCTAGTCTCACTTGCCCTGTCTATCTCTCCGCACAAAGAACAAGCTATAAACTTTCTGTCTTGTCATTTCGTCAAGTCTTGCGTGAAATTTTTTGATTCACTCGAAAAGATGAGAGCCTCTATCTGTAATAGCAATATCCATCCTTCCATATATAAATATACAATAAATGAACAGTTAAGTATACATAGGCAATACGTGGCTAATGGCGAACGAATAGGATAGGACATTTCCCTGTTACAAAAAAAAAGTTGATAAAGGATTTAATAGTTAAGTAATGACGGTGACGACTGTACTGCTTCAAAGTTGATTAGAATTATGACAAGAGTCAAATCCCTACTTGCGTCGGTTAACAATTAGCAGGGCTATTACACCTGGTTAAAAACATTTGCTTACATCTGCTATAAAATCCTCGTTGCATAAATAAAGGCATATAGATGATATAGCTATTTCATGTCATGCTGTATATAGCGTTTGTGTTTTTGCCTAGCTTGCACATATATGGTCATCCAATTTCGAAACTCCGTCCAGTTCATTTACTCTAGTGAGATAGTCATGCTTAATTGTGTTTTTCGCCAGGTTATTTGAAGCGTAATTAAATCCTTATCATAATAGAAATATTTGCAATGGTGTAGCTACATGTGAGTGAGTGCGGTGTTGCTGTGCGTGGAAAATGCATCGTTCCACGTTTCTTTCCGTCCCTGTGCCTCACAATGAGACAATACACTGTGCAGAAAGACTTTTCATTCTCTGAATGAATTTAAATTAGTAGATTGTGCATTGTACGTACATCAAGCTGGGAAATGTTATGCAACGTTCTATCTCATTTCGTCGTCGACATGATTACAGTAATACATTAGCAGATCCATCAATAGTCTCTTGATACGCTTTGCAAAGTATTTGCAAAGTATTGTTGAGCAGAGAGGGGCTGTTGTTGTTACGTTGTGGCTACACCTACAGCAAAGTGTTCTTTGCTAATATCTTTGGATATAGTTCAGTTTCCTATTTATGTTTGTGACAAAGGGAAAAGCACAATGGAGGGCATTGAAATGGACAGAACAGAATTGTGCTCCTACTAATGTTACTTTAGTACAGCGAATGAATGAGTGTACGGTAATAAAGAGTCCAGTCGCAGTCAGAAAGCTCATGCATACCGAATTCCATGTTTGTATGAGTAAAAGTGTGTCAATATTTAACCTACGGTCAATTTCCCTAATGGTTTGTTTAGTCATTAGAATTAGAGTCAAGTTTGGAGGCGAGGAGAGCCGTTGGTTTGTGATATATCCACTAGTTCGGATTAACTAGCCATTAAAGTCCTCATTCCTGCGCTCTGTCTCTCTAAACTTTTCTGATCCTTAATAATAGTTGATCGTTAGTTCGTTTTGGCTTTCCCTGTCTACGCAGTTGATTTAGTCGGATATGAGGGAAAGTGGCCGTGCTATAAATTCGGCCTTTGCTTTCTACGGCACAAAGGGAATGACCAAAGCTCAAACATTCTCCTCCTCTCTCTTCCCTCTATCTACATAAATATTACATCATTGATCGCATTCCGACTCTCACTGTTATTCCATTTCCTCCCACCGACTACAACTCACACTTTCTGCACAGTGGAATTAAGCGCCGATATATTCCACTAACTAGGCAAATAGGCAACTAGACAGGATGTAAGCACAAAATAAAGTATATTCACCGTCCTATATAGATACGCATATATATTTTATATGTACATACTGTAGCCAAATACCTGACATTACTAATACTGGTTAGCTACACAGAATTCCATCTCGTCTTTTTACTATGTGATTAAATAATAGATATTGCTCATAGTTCTACCAGGAGATTCCGATAGACTATTTAGCAATAACTGGCAAAACATCTGTAGTAATTAATGTGACTGGATAGGCAATAATGTCTTTATTTAGCCCTGTACGTACCTACTTCATTTTATCTCTCTCCTTCAAAGAACATTTACTCATCTATTTGCCGAAACTGACGACGTGAGCATGAGTGAATCTATCAAATGCTGCAATTATTTACTTTATGTTCATGTCAGAGACTAATAACCATAGTCACTTACATACTCCCATCACTCACTACACAATCACTTATTGTAAATATTATATCCCTGTGACAAAGCAGGATTAGCATTATCTCATCCATTGCTTCATCATCCGCATTCGTTTATGCACACATAATATTCTCCTGCAATATGTCAATATTTCCACTCAATATTCATTTTCATGGCAAACATTCAAAAGAGATGAGCCGACACAAACATAATTTGTTTGAAGCCGCACATTCTGATCTCATTTTCAGTTTTCTAAAAACCAGCAGACAGGAAAGTAAAACAGATAAAGAGAATCCACTACAAAGTACAAAATTTAGGCGATATTTGTATAATGTATTTGCTTATCGGCTGTTATTCATCATAGTTGTTGGCAAACGGATATAAAAAAATACCTAACACATTTAGTGACACATTAAAGTACATATTTATGTGGTAAAATTTAGCTGAGTATTACCATAGAGCATGTAATGAGGGATAGACATTATTAGTAATTGAACTAATAATATCCTTCATTTGTTGCAGGTGCTAATTTAGTGATTTTGGAATATTTGTGTATACTCTTTCATATATCTGTCTGCTTAGCTAAACTGACAAATTCTAGAATAATGATTAGAAATTAACCTAAAAGAATTATTGTCTTATTTAATAGTATGTTTTATTTTCAACTTTTACGGTATGTAACTATTGATTGGCGGTGGATTGCATTAGTTTTTGTTGTGTGTGTGTGTGTAATGTAATGGCAAACATATTAATCACATTTAACCGCACTATATTTATAGATCGGTGTCACAGCTTTCCTTTTATTGCAGAAGGCAATGACGGAGGGATGGAGCGCTGTATTTCTTGGAGCTATATAATTTTTTGTAGAGACACCTACAGTTAGGTTTGGAAGGAGTTCAGAAAGATTCTACAACTTATACTTTCTAGTATTACTAATAGTAATAAATGCTTCCATGAAATAAATGAAACGTCTTTGGCTATTTTAGAGGAGCAATAAATTCTTGCACGAACTACATTACATATGAAGTTTATACCCGTGCACTATAAAAGTACGTACTAAGAGGTGGTCAGCTCACACACTTGCACTCTATAGCCCAAGTAATAATGCCCTGTTATAATTTACAGGGTTTTATTACGATGAAAATGGCCACAGCAACAAAACTGGACCAATGTGTTTATGGAGGTCTTCGACGCAATTTACCAAACTTCTATCTAGTAGCTTAAAGAGTTTATATGATTTTAACTAGCTATGTAATTCTACTTGCCTGAGATATCATTTCATCGCTCTTTCCCTACCCATGCCAAAATGCCGTGTTCATATCCTTTATTCAATTGAGTTGAGAAGATGCCATTTTAGCCTACAGCTACTATATAATTCACCAAGCAAATATCTATTTCAACAAAAATCCTATAAGCAACTCTCTAAAATTCATCAAAATTCGATATTTACCATTAGAATTGAATTAGATGGCTTTCATGCGTTTTTTTGTGATAACAAAAATGTGTAAGTGTATTGGAAACCTTATTTTTTATTTGTATACACCTGTAGTTAATGGGAATTATATGTTTGTGTACACAACAACAGGTTTTTCTCCCATTGCTCGAATTGAAAGTGCCTATTCTAAAATCCACACCTAGAAATTAGCGTTGTAAATATTTAGTGGCTAAAATCCCAATGCTGGAAAAGGAAAAGTAAATAAGATTCAGGAACAATGATAGTGAAAAGAGTGGAAACCCTATAATCACACTTGAGGTTATGCAAAGAATGAAATTTTTATCACGATTTAGCACGTAGTGAATTCTTAGTGAAATGTATTAATAATGCATTGAGACTGCTATGTAATATATTTACTTTGTAAAATGCTTCTGATATGAATAACTAATACAGATACTTAGACTAATATGAGATTTTTATGGTGTTATCTTGGATGTTACTAAAAAGGAATGAAAAGAGAGGAGCTGCTGCTGGGGAAAAAACCTGATAAACAAATGGGCTAACAAATAGGGTGAGTCTGTCTAATCGCAAGAAAGGAAAATAAATATCCAACAGCTTTACATAGTCCAGAGATAGAAGAGGACGTTATAGAAAGTAATAGTTGATAATGATAATAGGATATTACAAGTGTGTAATATTGCTATGCAAATAATAAAAAGGATACAGTACATCACGTGTGTATTGCACGGCATTTGTGTAGTTACAAGTTTACAAGCTCTCTCAGGATTTGTTATAAATAGCCTCCTGTACTTGCATATTGATTACTAAAACTAGAGAGCATATTATTAGAGTAAGTATGTTAGTGGATATATTATAGCTTTATAAATTTTTCGTTGTGTAAAAGTCTTAAATCATATATGCGACTAATGCTGTAGAAATAAGATTTATTAAACGAGAAATTGGACTGCTACTGTGTGTAGCAGAGTTGAGTAAATAAAATGCATAAAAAAGCCGTTCTCATGCATGTGTCTATTTACTTTAGCCTACCTCCAGAAAATGTTTTGTAGTTGTAACACTCTTATTAAATATCCCTTCTACTTGTTAGTTGTTGCAATCTAGTCTGCACTTAACATCGACCGAAATAGCTGGTTACGACGACTCCCCCATGTAGCTCATCCTAGTTAGTTTATTTATCAACCTCTCACCAAGGAATTTCTGAAACGAACCACAACTAATGTAAAGCTAACAACCGCATGGCACTTGGCATCCACTTCCTACACACACACACACACACACATTAGAATGTCGACTACATTAAAATCTAATACTTTCAATATTTGTTCAGAATTGACATGAATGCATCCTTGTGCACAAAGATATATCTCTAATCCATATACACACACATAGATATCAACAATAATAATAATAGCCAGGAACATCCACCTAAAGTGGATGCAACTCTAATTGTAAGAAAGTAAATAGGAAAATAATAATGTGTGTAGGGAGGATGAAAGAAACCAGAAACTTTTTGACTATGCTCCAATATTCACTTGCTATGTTACAGGACGACTCATCTTTTTAGCTACATTAATAGCGTTGAGCCTTCTAAAGAAAAACGATTGCATGAATATTGAGTCAACTATAGGAGTATGGATGAGGATGTAATAATAATAATAATATGATTAGTCATTGCTCTGGTGAAGAGAGAGAGAGAGCAACAAAAGAGGGAAGCAATGTTAATAATAATAAGCTGAGCTATAATATTCCTTTCTGACAGTGGACATTAGGGAGATAGTGCCCGTAACATTTTAGATATAGTGTGCATCTCAGTCTTCCTTCAATGTCATTCTACATACAGAGTGTACAATTGTTGATAGAGAGTAGTTGTTGAGCCGAAGCAAGAGCTATTTTCCTCTTTCTCATTGTAAAAGGCTCCTTAACTTGGGGTAATTACCATTTATCGCCGTATTTTCCAGTGGCATGGCATACTAAGATGTACATAGAAACTAAATAACACTTTGTATTCATTTTAACAATAAATTGACTCTTCTCGCAGGACTCATCACTAGCAAAGGCCCACTCCTCCTTTGAAACTGGGAAAAGCGTGATAGCGACAATAAAAGTCAATTTCTTTGTCATTGTCACGTGGAAGGAATTAATTTTTATTTCACAACCCAGCCCATATTTAACGAAATACAAACATTTCTCCTCATAGCTAGCTGAGGAGGAATTTTATGGGCCGAGAAAAACCGGTCGCTCGCTCCGCTATCCAACAAATCCAATTCCAGTCGACTAATAGCGATACTACAGCTACAGAGCTACCAGTTTAAAGACATGTCCCAACTTCTACACGAAATTCTCTACTACTTCTGTTTACAAGAGGATACTAAAGCAGGACGTAGCTCAAATGCTCTATTAAAGCTTCATGCAGACGTCCAACTATCAGAAACTGTACAAAAGTAGTTATAATGGGCATAAAAAATATTATCTAACCTACTTAGACGTTTCCCTATGGTTTAACTTTAGCTTCACCTGCATTTAAATAGATGAGAGATAGATGTCTAGAACTAAATTCACTATTTGGCTGTAGCGTGAAGCACTATAAAGTAGACACTGTTGTTTTTCTCTGTACTAGTTCATCTCGTTTTGTCATTTGCGAAGGAATGAGGCATATCAACCGTCGCCGAATAATATTAGCCATTACACACAACCACTACACTAGACTACATCTAAAATTCAGACTAACCTTCGTGCACCACGAATCTAAAATGTAACTGACTGTAACTCTCTCGACTGCTGCATGTTGTTGTCCTGTCGGATGGCTCCTGACGGAAAAAAGATAAATGTTCCTAGTGCCGGCCTTTGAACTTTGCCAATGTAAAAGAGTGGAACTAACTGTGAACTTGGACGTACGAGTATATCCAAGAAATGAGTGACAAAGAGTGCTGGAATGAGCCGCGTCCCTCAATAATTCAATCCACTGCCACATTACAAATACACAATAACATGGGTAGAGTGCAGACGAGAGTCGGCCTTGCGAATGCCAATGGGACTAACGCTAATTTAACTTTCACTCCGTTCCCTCCCTTCTTTTTCATGACTAATTAATTTCCCTACATTGATTTGTATTAGGGAAATAGAGCTGCACAAAAGTCATGTCGATTTAACCATAAAAACGTAATAATGTATCTGACTTCCCCATAAACCTACACGTACTTACTTTTGCTAAATAATTCTTGCTGATACATATTTAGATGAAAACGTAGCGCATGGAGGCAATAGAGTCTATTGCTACTGACTCAATAGAGAGATACCTATAATATGTTCTACGACTACACACTACATGAATAATAATATACGCTTAAATATATTCAATAGTGACTTTCGGCTACAAAAGAGTTACAAAGACTTATAGTCAAACTGCAACAAAGAAATAGTTGTTATATCACATCAAAGTATTTCGATAAAGTGCATTTGCTTTTTATGGCTCGACTATTCTCTATTCAATGGCACTCTGGAGAAAAGTAGTGAACTTGACATGTCACTCATCACTCACATAATAATGTATATTTAATTTTTATCTGTCTGGAAAGTTTCCGAAAGGAGTCAAGAAAGTATTAAGCTCTGTAGTTAAATCTCGTATCCCTACACTTTGTCACAATTGAACTACTTACCTTTGACAAATACTATAAGCTATTTATGTAATAAATAATTCCCAAAGCTTCAAACAGAATGAGGGAACCAAGCCATTCCAAGAAATCTACGGATTCATTCTCCACCAAAGCTTTTCTGCCCAATTCCCTTTTATTTCTATTTATTTTGTTAAAAGTAGTCCTACACTCAAAATCACTCACTCTTCCCAATTCACTCACAACGCATAACGGCGCCACTTTCATTCCCGTTTTTGGCTTCATTCCTATATTTCTCTTAAAATTACAATGCACGATACTTAAGACAGTGTAAGGTATAGGTACCCACAATTAATATTTACATGCACCCACACACAAAGTGTAAAATTATTTATCTTTTCATTTTCTAAAATTTCTTTTCTCTATACACACCTTATAATAAATGCTAAGTAGGCAATTAAATTAAATCACATAATTAAATCTTAGTACAGACAGACTAGAAATCAATTGTACATTTTGTTTCAGCTTCCAGTAGTAGAAATATTGTGAAGATTTTATGCTTTTATACATTGAATTTGAAATAACAAAGTCAAAGGAAAATATCTAAAGAATAAATAAAATGCATCTCTCAAGCCTCATGAATATAATCCTGTAAGTTGTAGAGAAAACAGTAAAAATGTGGTGCTAGCCTTGAATTTGAATTTGAATGGGTAGCTTCCGCTCCTCTCGACACAACAAGATAACTTGTACATGCACCTATTTTGTAGTTTTTAACGCTATCACATGGAATTAAGTGGGAAGGATTTCGTCAATAGGTTTAGAGAAAGTTAAGGGAGTTTTCTTAAAATTTTACGAGCCTTTTCTTCCTCCAAATGACAGGAAGATGGGGAGCGTGGACGTGATCTGATGGGAAGGCAAAGCCTATTAGATAATATTACATTGCACTACCATCACATCACCATCATCCTCATCATTTAAACTACCAATACAGTCTAGCTCCTCATTTCATACTAAGTACTAGGACATAATATTATTAGAAACTACCTATATCCCGCTATCTCCACTTAGAGATCGTCCAAATGCATTTCGACATTCGACACAACTCCCTCCATCCCCATTCCATAGACATACACACAAGCAAACTTTAAAGCTACGTACACTTCCTATAGGTACAAATCTTCTGTTTTCCACAGCCCTTACTCACCTTACTCAATTCAGATCCATTTGCTAGCTTAAGCGTTTTATCTCTCTTGAGAATCAATAGCATTTTATTGGGAGGAAAGCTTTAAAAATAATTTCTTCCTCGTTCTAACAAAGTGTTCATCTACATAACACCTCATTCATTACTTTACATCACGCCATTCCCATTCAAATTACTACTTAAATGTTAGCAGCGCATTAAAGAATGTGCTCTTACATTGTCAATTGCGACAAAGTACAAGTTTAGCATTTGCTACTGTTTAGACCTACCTATATCTCCTCCATGCAACCTACCTACCTATACCTACCAAGTCAACAAGACTACATATCTACACAGCCAGAAAGAAACTAATGCATAATTCATAATGTTCCCTGACATTCGTTACATCTACATATCTTTAACCGATTATCAATAAAATAACGAGCTAAATTAATTATGAGTGGAATTTAACCAATAATCATTAAAAAATTATAATAACATGCTCTGGTTTAAATAATAGCAATTTCCCATTGATTTTATTATTCTGACAAAAACGGTAGCTACAAAGACGCATGTGTTTTCACTTTTCACGCTCTCATATTCATCTTCCTAGATAGAATTCATGTATGGGTATACTCCTTGGTTATTACGCGAAGTAGATTAACTACTGGAAATAAAAGTTGAGTATACTGGAGTAAAATAAAGGAAGGACTAAGAGTCTGTTACATCCTTTCATTTATGCTGCATATCTCTGTGTCCATCTTTCACGTTTTACATGACAGGATTAGGCTGGATCTCCAAGTGAAGCTATAAATAGAAACTAAGTGTATATCAGTATAGATTATTGCAGGAGGCAGGAAACGCTATTTGATAACAAGAGACATGTAAGTGGAGTAGGAGATTGGAGTTGAATATTTTGTGCATAGGTGATGGAGATACGGTTTAGTGGCTTTATTGGTTAGTGTCAGACTGTAGGAACAGGGAGATGTACTTAGATGGATGGAGATGCGAGGAAGATGCGTTTGTCCGATTTTATTGTGTGATGGGTGAGATGATGATGAGAGTTGGAGGAAGGGAGTGCATGGAGCTAGGTTTCTTTTCAGTGCAAGACTCAGTACAGGGATGGAAGTCGTGCAAGAGGTAGCCAAGAGACAGAAGGGAAGAAGATCTCTGGAGAAGTGTGAGTTGCGTGGAGTGGACGAGGATCTTCTTCCCTTCTCTCTCTCTCTCTCTCTCCAGTTCAGAAGACTCAGACTTATGTTTCTTGTTTCTCTCCTTCCCTGCCTCCGTGCATTTTGATTGTGTGATGCGATGGAGTTTCGGAGATGTGGAGCTAGCGTCCAAACTCTCTCACATGAGATGAGCGAGGCAGGGAACTCATCTCACTTGTGAATTTAGATGGATGTGATGTGAGTGAGTGACGAGGAGAGAGGCAGAAATGGAAAGGAATAAAATAAAATAAAATCATGCTGACAGAATACAAATTACTTGCCGTGTGCAGTCAACTCCACTCACAACCCATACATACTGACTTCAGTTCAACTCCTCATCTTCTCTATCACCCTCTATTTCTATCTATCTATCTATCTATCTATCTATATATATATATATACACACAGATCTATCTATGTACGTACACATGACATGCACAACACTAATGCCCCATCTGTACACTGACACCAAGAATTCTGTAGACAGACACATAACACAAGCACAAGGAGATATAAAACTCACTCTTGAGCTATTAATGACTACAAGTAAGCCACTACATAATAAACTCAGTTGTTCAGACCTAAAGAAATCACTACTAGAGCACTAAATTCACATGTAGTGTTTCTGTTACTAACTTACTTTACTTAGGTACTGGCATCATAACAGAGAGACTACAAAATAAAGCTTTGGCCTATCAAACTGATAATAATTCTATTAGTTCTACTAAAGGAATCTAAATGATCACATTTTATAATAAGAGCTTTTGACAGGATATTATTCAGCTCTTGTTTTATTCCATATCCCATTAAATGGTTCCTAGGAACCCACTTATAAATTAGAGCACTAAACACGCCATCCTTTTCATCTTCTACATCTTTATGAGCTACTATAAAATTTAATAATTCACTGACAACTGCAGGTATAATCACTTATTCATTATTACTATGTAATCTAACACACTATGAATACTTTTATTCCTTTTCCACTCACATTAGCCAGATTTAAAGTTTTATTCAAGCTACTACCCCAACTAAAAACAAAGAAATTCTAGAAATTTTATCTGTGCATGAACAATTTAAATCCATTCTCTACTGCTGCTTTTAAAGATAATAATGTGCTTACTAATATGTTCAGACATCAAGAGCAAGGAGTCAAAATTAAAATTTCCTAGTAATTGGCAATTGGCCATAGTTTCCAAGAATTTCCTTCTAGTTTTTGTTTGCATTCACGCATTGTAGTAGTAGTAGGAG
>JAAAYG020001999.1:0-29806 GCA_009936455.2 Tomocerus minor
AATAACTACAAGGAGGACATTTTTTTATAATTGCATACCTTTTATAATTATAATTTTTTTACCATAAAGTTGAAAGCCTGTATTCATTTGACCTAGCAAAACGTGTTTAACTAATATTTGTTTTGCTATAGATAATGAATGACACTGTAGTTTGTAAGAAAATGATATGTTACTATAGGATGAAAAATTGTATTTTTTTAAACGAACAGTTCATAATAAAACAACTGTGAAGTTATTAGGATATTATTTTTAGTAGTCTTTTGGCACAGATCAAATACGTTTTATAGAAATTCAATTATTTCGAAACACTAAATCCTTTCCATTTTTGTTTCTATTTTGTTCGATTGTGATTGGTCCGATAGAATTCAATGCAATGATCAAATAATCATAACTGTAGTCTGTACTGCTAACGACAACATATTTCACGCTATCAAGTAATATCGTATCGTAATGGTGCTGACACATCTGTACTAATTCGAGAAAATTAAATAGCGCTTAGACTAAGTCAATGAATTAAAATATTTTATGCTAGACAGGAAGTTATAATGACCTGCAAAGAGGTGAAAGATAGCAATGCAAATTAAAAGAATGTGGTTGATGTTGGACATCTCATTTATTTCGGGCTACATTGTTTATATAATGGGGGAGCAACCAAAACCGTATTTGGCCAGTAGCAAACGAGAGGGTGTATGAAAGAAAGAACACATTATCTCTTGTAGACTTCCAGTTGCTTTCATGTATGTAACAACTTAACAATATTATATTATATTGTACATTACCCATATCATTATGTATCCTTAGGTTAGTTCAGGAACAGCATCTCAACGAATGCTCGACAGCCCTTCATACATTATAATATAATTTGTATGTAATACAATTTAGGTAGTTGTATATCATCATAACATCTTCGTTTTCTGGTATCAATATCACTAATCTATTGTTACTTCGTAGCTCATGAATATGATAGACATTTAGGAAATACATACAATTCTCAAATAATGTCACTAACTACTTTTGTAAACAGAGCAGACTATTCAAAATTTGTCGTATAGGTGTACGTACACATAATGTCCAAAAAAGGGGGAATTATTATGTATCAAATACAACAATCTCATGCAAAAGAAATACTAATGTAAAAAACTAGGTTACTGAACAGTAGGCAGAAAATTAAATGGCAAGAATATTTAGTTTAGTATAGATAGGTGTAGCTCTAGTATACATTATACATCCGAAGGGTTTATGGACAAAGGTATTCTCATTGTCAGTATTCAGGATCACTCATAGACAACAAGATGTTACCTCATAATGTCTCATGATATCACTGTAATGATAATGACCTTTATTTTACAATATACAAACCGATACTGACAGCAGGTAAGTTAGTACAGTTCACAACGACAGTATAGTAGACTATAAAGATCTAGGTAGTAGGAGTAGGTACTTACAAGTTTAGTGTTTAAAGAATTTTATAGTTCCTTAGAGATAGAGGACACGACGGAGGAAGTAGGGACTTACTTATGGCTTAGAGCAAAGCGGAAACAGTGCACAAGAAATCCGTAGATGCTAAGTATAGTATAGTAGTGTAGGTCGTAGGTAGAGTAAATAGTACTTTATACACTTTCAACTTACGGTGGTCTCTTAGGTAAGTAAATTAAAATTCTACATACATATTATATTAGGCAGTAAGTGTCTCTAGAGTGGCTACGTAGACTCTTTAGGTGAATCCTTTGCGCTCTTTGTTCTGTAATGTGTATCTACTGAAGTAGGCACCTACGAATTTATATATTTATGTATGACTCTTATATTATTTATCTATAGTACAATCTAGGTATACATTATCAGTGTAATCTGTATTATAGTAAGCCTTTCACAACATAAAATAACGTATTTTGCTTTTAATTATAGTGTTCATTTTTTATCATCACTTGAAATAACAATATTACATATCCTAGCTTAAGAGAATTGTTGTATGCAAGTATCTTAGGTATATTGTTAATGATAATAATTAAATATTATGTACTTTTGTACGTCTGCTTGTAATGTTAGTTCTTTAATTAAATACATGGTAAGCATTCAAAACATGAATCATGGAAACCAATAGGGACATTACAAAATGTACAGATACCTACGTAACGTCTACCTCTGTATTCAAGATAGTTAGCTATGAATTATGGATGAGGCTATGCATCATTACAAAATTGAGAGAACAATCAGAATCATAAATATAAAGATGTAATACCCACCTTGGGGTATACACACATATTATGCAGTTTGTAGATTAGACCACCAAAAATTCTGGGCTAATTACAGTACAGGTTACATACGCCGATTATAAGGCAGATCAAATAGACTCAAGAAATAATATTGTCTCAAAAGAAAGACGTCTACTAAAGCCGAAGAAGGTCTAGGTTCAGTCCAGGTTAGGTTTTCTACATCCGCAAGTGCCATTAGAATTGCTTTCGGTCCCCGTGATCCTTGACACTCTGTTGCAAAAGATACTGGGCCATTCGGATCTGCCCCGGAGCCCCCGAAATTGTGATGATTCGGTCTGACGCCCCAGGTAGGGCTTCATCGATAGTGATGCTCGCACCGGATTCAGCACGGATACGACGGATACGAGAGCCTCCTTTGCCAATGATGGCACCCGCATACTGCAAAGCAAAGCACATCATTACTCTCAATTACCATCAATAAAAAACAACAGGAAACAAATGCTCACCTCTTTCGGAATGGTCACTTGCGTGGTGGTACGGTCATCTTCTACATAGTCAGGGTCATAGTCATCATGTCTTCCTCCATTACTTCCACCTGAACATTAAAACATTTATTTTTTACAAAATACTGCATTTGATTTAGGTCGATAACTTCATAGCAACGGCCAATGAGTTTATATTTCTCTAAAAATTTTAATGTAATTTTCCTAGCTAAGTGGATGTTCCACCTAAATATACAAAGATATTCTTCACTGCCGTTTTAGATCTGATATTTACAGAGCAAAGAAAATTTTTCCAATATAAATTAGAGCAATCTCTAGTTGCTAGTCAAATGTCATGAAACTGTCTTCCGTATTAAGTAATGGAAAATTTTAGAACTAGTTATATTTCCCCACCGTTCCAAGCAAATTCGTTTCTATTGCGTCTTATCTATCTTAACATTTTTACAATTATTTGTAGATTTTAATATTTCGAATTTATTTTATTTTATATTTCGTTAATATTATAGAGCCAAATGTAAATACACGATAATTAACTTGAAATTAGGTAATGCAACAATTTTTTTCATTTGGATTAAGGCTAACATTAAGTATCTGATTAAGTACTCGAAATTATATCTTACTTCTTTAGTTTAAAATGTTTCAGGATTCAATTAAGTATTTATAGTAATAATTGACTGTAGTATCTAATTTAACAATTTAATTTTAAAACGGCTCAATAATCAAATTCTAGAAATGTTATCATTAATTTGTAACAATTTCTACTTACCACGATGGCGACCACCACCTCCTCCTCCGCCTCCACGCCCTGCGCCTCCTCCACCTCCGCCATCTCTTCCATATCGGGGCGGTCCTCCTCCCCGAGGGGGTCCACCCCCTCCACCCATCATCCTTCCTGCACCCCCACCTCCACCCATAGCTCTGTTGTATCGTTCAGCTCCACCACCACCTCCGCCGCCAGCTCCGCCCCCACTTCCGTACCCGCCTCTAGATTCACCGAAGCCTCCGTATTGCAGGGCGTACATTTCGTCATAATTATGAGGATCATATTGTTCATTTAATCCTTTGATCGGATTCTGTAAAGACGTAGATGACTGTATTAAAAATCCAAGTACAATTACAGATCTGTTCAGCACATTTGTATAAATATAGGAATGTATGATTTGATGATATAAGGAAAGTGTTACTCACGCTGACGTCATTGACGAGGGCAACGATTTGCTTGATAGCGTTTAATACCATTTCCACTGAGCCAGAGACTGCGACAACTCTGTCAGTACTTCTGGGACAACAACTTCCATAAACTTTAATCTGGGCACTTGTTGACTAAAAATAGGAGAACATTATTCATCAAAAATATTGCGACAATTTGGCTCGAGTAAATAAATAAATGGCAAAGACGGCAGGACAAACCTCTCTCAGTTCCTTTATCTTAGCGCCAGCTTTCCCAATAATACAACCGACTTGGGTGTGATGAAACAGGACTCGCACTTCCACCATTTCCACTGTATCATTTCCTCCGCGATTTCGGTCTTTTGACGCCTACAATTAAGAGAAAAATGTGAATGCTTGTGCTTAGGCGTCGCTTTGGTTATTACTCTGGTTCATTTTATTTAATAATATGATTTGAGTAGGCAGGCATGGAATTTGACTCGTGTCCAAGACTCAAAGTGCATACGTAGTAAATGGTTGAGAATGTGTGTGTGTGGGAAAGAAATGCACTTACATCTTCAATGAGAGGCACAATCTGAGTGAGCACATTCAAAGTCGTTTCTTGGTCATCTGCAGCAATCGAAATCAGTCTGCAAAGAATCAAAAAAAGAGAGTTTTAATCTAGGCGCACGTTTCAGTCGGACACCAATTTCCTTCTAGAATGACATTGGTTATTTTGTGCGTGTGTATATACATACAGTAAGTAGCAGACAATGCAATAAAGGACAAGGACAGTACAACAATAATAATAATAATAATAAACGAGAACACGACGAAAGAATTCATAATGATATGCTAATAGATATGGAAGTCCTATGAAGACGCTACAGATACATACAACACAAATTATAGGTTCGTAATAATAATGAGTAATGAGTACAAATCTAACGTGTGTAAAACTGATCTAAATAGTCAAGATATTTCAATAGAGATAGGCAATAAATAACAAAGACAGGTTTAGTTACAGAGACAGTTAAGGTGTTTGATTGTAACAGAATCTCAAGATTTAAGTTGGTTAGTAACACAGAATAGAAAAGTATAGAGTAATAGAACTGAAGAGAGCAGAAAGAAAACAGGAAACTGGTATCAGACTGTGCAGATTATCACCAATGCATACGAATATCATAAATCATCTGCTGGGTCGGAAACTCTTGTTCCTGTTTCATTATTCGAAGCTGGAGTAATTCCATTGCAATTACAATATACAGATTATTGTTAAGTTACTTGGCGACTTAACTACGATATGAGTTAGTAAGGAGAGACTACAACAATGATTACTTTAATTCTGTCCCTATTTTTGATAACAATGTCATTCCTTCAATTGGAATAGAGACAGTGCTCTAAGAATACAACTTAGAATTGATAACGACGGAGTTGGTGCTCTACCCAGCAGAATGACATTCGCAGATGCAAATACGGGATATATATTATGTGGAAGAATGATTGATATTTATTTAAAAGAGGACATGGGCGGGCGTTACCGTTCTGGGCCAGGACAATCTGGGACACTGATGGTGGCTTTGTTCTATAGTTTGACAGGGTAACGGGGCGGGACACCAACGACCAGAAAAAACACAAAACGGGACCCATCATCAGAACAATATCCCAATAAATGTCATACTTTCGGAACATACTCATCAGGAGCACATTCCTTATTGGACAGAGACATTCTAATATTTCTCAGACTCTACGTACGTTAATTTTTACATTAGACTTTAAAGAAAATTAGACTTGACTGAAATATATTCATCTCTGTGCATATTCTGAAGAGTTAGTGATTCGTATTTTAATGGTCAGTTAGATGTCAATTCACAAACATATTTATTTTTAAAATTTCAATTCAGTCATTATTGGGAAAATGTTACAAGATTAATGAATTATGCATATTATGTCATTTATGTACATTTACAGAAAGAGTATATCAAAATTCTTATTCATTAAAATATTCAAAGCATATAAATTGGTCAAAAATATATCGCTAATTCGCTAGTAGTAAATATCTCTTAATCATAGTAATTAATAATCAATAATAATGAGGTTCTATTGTGGAATCCAATATAGGAGACCAGCAATAGAACTTACCTCAGTCCGCAGACGTGTAATGTTGCTCCCACCCTTTCCGATGATGGATCCAGCGACCTACATAACACAAAAATTCCCATTAGCGTCTATTGAAACAAACCACATTTATGTCCATCGTCCATTAACGACCAAATAAAACAAAATGACATTCTTTACTATATAATATACAAAAATAGGAATGTATCTGTCCTTAAAGCAGCAGTTCAATTTCTCGACAGAAATGAGCAAACCGTATGCCTAATCTAGGTGTCCATACTATTTTTCATTGCTTATTTGCTTACGTCACTGTCGGACAATGAGTCTGTTTCAGAATCGGTGAAATAAAATCTTAGAAGAGAAGTCATGATGGCGTCACCCCAACTAAATATGTTGTTAACAGAAGGACGTTTCTAGAAAGACTGTCCACGAAATGTGATACAAGAGTTCCTTGGATACATCTACTTTATCATTAACATAATTCAAACTCAGTCACTCGCAATTACCATTCTGCTTGTTATCTGAGTCCAACTCTCATTATAATATTAAGCAAATTTTTGTTGGTTTTAAAATTGGAATTTTTGTGATATGTACCAAAAATACTCTTTGAATTTGACTTGAAGGAAACGTTGACTATTAGCGATAAATAGTATTAATACTTTACCTGGTCACTGAACACTGAAATGCAAACATGTAAATTTCATCGGCACAAAAACATTTGCAGTTCTACAAGTCTATCCAGGGAAAATATTTTATCTTACTATAACCATTGTTACTTATCATAAATACGCATGCTAGAAATATTGTTCATTAAATTCAGTTGGAATATTGTATGACAAAAAATCCAATAAACTTTCTAAGTCACCAAGTCATTGTCTTATAATGGGGGTCCTCCTGCTTTGGTGTCCGTAACGCCGCAACGCCTTAAACTCTGCAAACTCGAGATTTCGCGAGATTTGCAGAGAATTCCGTAAACTTGTAAACATTTTCTACGGATAACAGTTTCAAAACCACTTACGAACTTGCGGATCGAAATATCATAGTTTCATAATGTTTTTATACGGCATATTCCAGTTGAACTTTCGAAAGCTAGAAGTTTGTCCTTCCGTTACTAAGAGCTACTTCCGATTTATTTACTTACTAAGAGTTAATTACAGTTACACTTACAAAGTTTCAAAAAAGGGTTCTCCCTTTTTCATATTTAGGAATTACAAGTTTCCGAGGTAACAAACTTAAAAGGCTAAGCAGGAGGATTCCCAATATGTTAGGACATAGCAAATTATACCAGAGGAGAAAAAACCGACAGAAATATTATATTCTTTCTTGGGAACGAAATAATGAAACTAGATATTTCTCCGTAGAGTATAGAATTTACTAGTTTGCTATTTTTGATATATCTCTCATTCAACGTACATTTTCTGTCTTATTTCAGGTATATGCTGAGGTGTAAGCTTAAGAATGTTTGAGCCAAATTAAAAGTAAGAACTCGATCCCATCTGGACTACTCGACTACTCTTCTGAGCCTTCTGTACTGAATTTGAAACGCAATTATAACGAAAGTGTGTCAGACAGCAGACAAGGACGTAGCCGTGTATTGTATTTCACAGGGGATTCATCTGAAATTATACGTTTGAAATCGAGAATTCTGTTCGTTTCTACTGTATAGCTTTATGATGCTATAAGATCACTCCATACCTCATTCGTATGATTCAAAACTAAAGCTAGCTACCAGTTTCTTCCTAGGCTCCACACTGGCTGCGAACTAAATGGTCCAGAATAAGTTGGCTAAATTTTTATTTGTCTACTGCCTAAAATGTTTTCACATTTATGCAGGAAGTAAACGTGTAGACATTCTGATCATTAGGAAATTTGAGCCGGTTATATAAAATGTAAAAAGTCGGTTAAAATAAAACTACATTCACCACTCTCTATAGTAAAATGGCACATGATAATATAGGAATATATGTACTAACTACCTACATCTGTCACTGTCACATATTCAAAGTCTGCATTCATCATGCGTCATAGCACAAAGATCAAATTAAGATCATTTTAATATTGCTTCAACACCATGAATATGAACCACTGAAAAGTTTGTTTCAATAATTCAGGCAGTCAAAGTCAAAGGAAAGTAGCCTATCGTATCAACTTTTTACTTATTCTCTACGAGTCCTCAGAAGTATAAGGAAATACAAGAAATGCATTTCCCAATAACTTCCCCATTCCCAGGGTCAAAGGTTAAGTTTCTCAAAAACATGTCCGAATAATTTTGTCAAACTTATCTGAAGTATAACCCAAAAAACAAACTTCAAGTTAAGTTTGCCAAAGAGTTATATATCTTGTAATCTCAGAGCTTGAGATGACGAAATTGATGCATTGAAATCAGTCTCAACCTCCACTGCTTTATTGGACAGATATTAGGACGCAAAACTTATAAAATTAACAATCGGTGTTATTTCATATTAAACTAAATGGATTTTTATATCGACTTACCCGGGAGGGAATAAGTATTCTCAACTCGTAACCGAGGTTGCGGGCTCTCTTTTGAGGTGATCCCATGTCTCTGTCAGCGCCTCGCTTCATCCCTGAAAAGGGGAAAACCTTATTAAAACTTTTCTAAGTGTTTAAACAGTGGCATTGATAATTTTTTCATGGTTATGTTATGAAGAAGCAAAGAAGTGATAAGTATCGATTAGCATTAAAATGTTCAAAAAACCCATTTAACACGGCTATAGGAGTCAAAAATTAATTCAGTGTAGGGAGATTTATTAATGTAAGAAATAGTTTAAAATTATTAGTTAACGGAAAAGACAAAGAAACTAATTTAGGGAAGCGAGGGGTGAGTAACTTATTGTGTAAGAAAAAGTGGAACACCTACGTACTCGTCTAATAATAAAATTATTTTGTGCCGTGAATTTCATTCCCAACGTTGCGAATTCCTTAAGTAATTATAATTAAATTACTTGTACACTTTGATGTCGCAATTCTCTTCTTCTCATATAATCTTATTACTTGTATATTTACCATAAACTTTACAAGAGTTTTGAAATGTGCGTCGTAAGATAAAACGACTTATAATATAGACGGGCGATTTTTGCGTTTCTGTAGTTTTATAACAGTTTTTTGTGTGAAATTTAGTGTGCTAAGTGCTATTGACAGGATCAGAAGAAACTGACAATTACAAATAACAACGACAATAACAATTAAGCTAATAGGGTTAGCTAAGAGCGGGTTTTCTACAGACCGTTCCCAGTTATTATAAGTATTCCGGACAAACAATTGGAATTCGGCAGACATAAACCGCACAACAAGAGATAGCAGATGTATTTGCCTGCTTTTGTTAATTATCTAAAGGCAGCACTATGCAAAATGTTTTGTCATGTTGACCGACGCACAACGTATAATGGCGCTTGTTCTCCTTTGCATAGCTAAGTATATAAACTGTTGTAATTCTAGTAATATGCATATGTCCTATGCACACAACTTTTCTACTCCACCCATTCTTCCTTATTCCATCATCGTCACAGCTTTTGGACCTCTGTCCTCAACATTAATGGACTGTACAAAAATTACGTACACGTTTTTTTTCCATATATATGTGGTGTACAGCAATATAAATATTTTACAGAGAAAAATCCCCTCCCACTGACCCTATAAAGCTGTTTAAACAGCTTACAAAAGGAACAGAATATAATTACTTTTGTCCTAACGCTTAGCACTTCATTATTATTAGCCTTTGATAAAAGCATTATTGACGGGGAGGTTATTTTTGTCAACAGGTCTACTACTCTGCATCAGAGAATGGCACATGGCACTTGCAATAAGAACTCGATGTGCCTTCATAGAAATAACAAATCGATTAAGAACAAGGGAATTCCAGTTTCTTTCCACAGTGAGGAAGAAAATGTTAAAATGATGTAGGTAGGAGGTCGGAGCTACTACAAAGTTACCACAATTGTGTACATGGCGAGGCGATATACGAATTACGGATAATAGAGAACTATAGTATTTAGACGTAATAAATAAGTCGCTAAATTAATTCAAGATTGTGGTGCACAAGGTTAGATGGATTTTTACATTATCGAATTTCTAGAAGCTAAACTTGATAAAGTGCCAAAGGGTGACCATTCTTGTTAGTGCAATCTTGATTACAAATAAGTAAGCTACAGAGGATCTTATGTATACTATGTGTTGTTAATCATGTATACCAAGCTATGTTAAAATCTGTCAAACGCCAAATCGTAGAAAGCATAAAAATCAAAAATACTACTGGATTTGTGTGTCATTTAGTCGTTAGGGTTGACTGTAGTAGGTACTTTAAATATTTTAGTTCCAGTGTAGTATCCAGTCCCTATATACTAAAATTCTTAACGTTTTCACCTTACTGTTACAAAATTGTTAGCCAGGAAGATTTTAGATTTTTTCGTAACATGTATGTGGTGTTATATAGGCACAAATGGATACGTAATACCATTGGTTAATATTTGAAAAACAAATTTTAAACCGCCTTTGTCATTGGTCCTACTCGCAAATGTTAAACAGCCAAACAATAAAAAAAATTATTGTTTATAGCTTATAGGGATATAGATAAGAACCGGCGCGTTATAAATGAATAAAAACCTGCAAGCAAATATTTAGTGATGTTAAATGTTATTCAGTTTGCCATTCCTGTACGGATATATATAATAAAAGATTGCAGTGTGAAATGCGTGTACGTGAGGACAGGTGAAAAAGAATAAACGGTAGGTAAAACTAATTAAAAAAAAAGAAAATTAAAAAAAGTTAAAATATTGAAATTAAGGCCAAATTAACTGATTATTATAATGAGAGCAAAACAAGGAGAAGACACAAAAATGTTAATTATAATTATTAGGAGATTATAATGATATATAGTTGTAAAATCACCTTTTCCTCACTGGAACGTATTGAAGTTTGCTTTCATAGCAAACCACGATCTTTGACGCTACAACAGAAAACAATCAGAATGCAACCATAAGTATAATAACTTGTTTGTAATAAATATTATAGCTATTAGCACTTTTAAAACAACTAGCAAGCTGTAATTATTCGGATGTGTACTACAAGTGCATAATGTACTCAATTCTACTGCAATCACTAACTATTATCACTACGTCTACTGTGCTGCTGTAACTCTACGTAATGTACACGGTCGTGTTAAACTTACGATTAGTGAACGAGAATTTTTAATGACGTACAATATCTTTTAACGAACAAATGCACTCATTAAATCCGTGTACGGTTTCAGTTGGTTTTTGTGGGTACACGCTATGAAAATGCTAGAAAATGTATTTCATACTACCTATTTAGAATGAGGTGAGATATAATAGCAATTAGACTATCTTCAGATAAAAATATGACTATCAACAATGCGTGTATTTATTTACCTTCCAGGAATAAAGTGTATATTGACCGAACCGACGCTGTTTTGCTCTACTGCTGCCTGCTCACTCAACTACACCACACTACTACACAATAATATAAGATATAATATGAAATCCCTATTTGCAATGCAATCCTGCTGCAACTACAATACAGTACCCTGATACACGAATATAATATCCAAACTACAGTTTTATGTGAACCGAACGTGTAGGAAGATAGGGCCAGGGCAGTGAATTGAATTTTGTGGCAGTCTCATGGTAGCTAAACTAATCTATCTATGTATTACTTTTCTTATTATTTATTCCATAATAGAGAACTTCTGCTTTTGCTTGTATTAGCTAAGCTTTAGCTACCTAGAAGTACGTATTATTTAAGGAGAAAAGCCAGTAACCCAATAATAGGGAGTTTGCGCAAATCATCTCCATATAAACCTTAAGTAAAAGTAGATCTTCGTACTAAGACAAAAATATTCTTCCTTAAACTAAAATATTTATTGTAAACGGATTAAAACTAGTTTTACAATAACAATTAGAATTTCCTAATAAAACATAGAACATGATTTTATCGTAGTAGTGATAGAGGGTTAGCGTAGCTTTTACGCTAACTTTCTAATAGCGTCAACCGTATTGTGTTGTAAGAATGGGAGTTCGTACAGCTTAGATAGGTATGTCAATGAAATGCATGTACATATGTAGACTGGATGACTCGTCGACTTAGTCCTAGCTTATTCATCTCCATTCTATAATACTACATATGTACAACTACATACAATGTATACATGGTAATTGACTTGATTCTCTGTACAGCAGACAGAGAAAAGCCATGCACTCTCTGATATTTCGTTTCTATACTGCCTCACTCATGCCATGCCATGGCACTCCGAACGAAACCTATTTCAAGGCTTCAACTAGTGCATATAGTCCGTGTTCATAAAATATATACAGCCAGAGCTTTGTATGTCAGTAGCTATCTAAAGAAGCTTATACTCAAGCGACAAAATCTCAAATTGTTTAGCGATTACCTTCGAAATTCATGATACCTAATTGGTAGCTATTATGGTTATGCAGCTCTTTAGTTAACTTGGGTCCGGTGGGAGAATTTCATGAAATTTCCGGCAAGAAGGAACTAATTGCAGGGCGACTGCGATGCAAGGGATGGAAATCTGTTAAAAATAGGAGCAGCTACTAAATAATGAAGACAATATGCTGGCTAAAAAAAGAAGTTGGCCACTCGGAGTGGATGAATGAGAGGCCGGGTGTCTTGGATGGCCACAGCCAGCCATAAGATGATTGTTATGATCAACCGGTACGAGAGTGGACCGTAGTAGGGAAGTCGGCGTCCCTGCGCTGGCCCTACTTTATCGATTGTTAGCAAACCCCACAACTGTTTCCTGGCTTTCTATCAGTCTCCCACCCGGCACTAACTGTTTTGGCTCTTTAGTTTGTCTCCTGCCACCTAACTTTCAATGGTATTCTGGAAGCGACAGTTGCCTCTTCTCCGTTCTGCATTTTTCCTGGACAACCCTCGCTCTGACACTGACTACCAACATCAGCCTTATTCTTTAGTGAATTGAATTATTATTGCCTTCCTTCCTTGCTTGGCTACATTAATAACAAACGAAGGTATGTCTCACTCACTAGTCTCGTCTCACATTAAGATAAATGTTATTTAGTATGAATGACAATCCCATATAGCAAATAAATATTATCGACTAGATTAGATAGCTCCTCAGCCTCACATACTTTTTGTTAGCTATCTACCTAGGAAGTAGGCGGCTATTACACAAATGTCTACCTCCTCTTCTCCTCTCACAATCACATTGATTCCAGACGCTCAAAATTATGCAATAATTATGCAATGCCCTCTCTTCATCATTATAATTAAGGATTATTAGAAAACTGTCTGTTCAATAATTCTTGTGTGACTGTGTGTGTGTGAGTCAAATTGAAATGGGGGCGAGGTGATGTGGAGTAGTGGATGTTATCTGAGAATCTCTCTTCCATAATATTATAAGTAGCTAGCTACTTAAATGCGATTTACACTTCCACACAACAACTATGAAATGCTTAAGTTGGTTCATTGTGTTTCTCGTATCACTCTGTCCTAATCTATAGCTACTTTATCTGTTTTCGTCTATAGAATGCTTATTATCACGGATGCTATCTGTTTGTTAAACTGATAAGTTGTCTCTGTCTGTGAATCTTCTTAGATATGAAACTATGAGAAATATCTTGCTAAACTCAATGTTGAGAAACGAAGTAATAAATAATTGGGAAATGATTTCTACCTGAATTAGAATTCGGATAATTAACTCTGTATTTTTGGATATACTGTAGATCGGATGTTAAGCCCTCGAGCTGTATTAGCGTGTAGCCCAAATAGTAATAGCTAAAAGCATTAGACTAAGTGGCTTCCAGAAGCGATTCCCCTATGAATGATTCTATTTAGTTGATCCTGGAGCTATTCTATTGGATGTTGGAAGTAACTTGGCATTTCCTACACAGTGCCATTACTTAACTCTATATTAGCTGTATTATTATAACCTACTTCCTCAATCCCTCTTCACCCTAGTCAAAAATGCATAATAGACTCATGAATAATTCCTGTCCAAATGAACGAGGCTGACTAAGCAATGAGGAGCAAAGTGTAGACCGGTGCTACTAAAATCCCTTCTATAAAATTTTAGTGGAAAGCGAACGTCAGTTAGCATAATGCATAAAATCTAAAGTAGCTTCGTCTAGGTGCTTTTGTGTGTCTATGTAGTAAATAGTGCCTCAACTCATTCTAGTGCATCAATAAATTATTTAAGCTCAGGAAGCTAATGATCAATATTGTATTACCCACCTGGACACAACAGAAAAAGAAAGATTCACTTGTACTCTTCTGAGAATTGATTCTAAGAACAAACGAACAATAAAAATTGAAAACTCTGTAATTGAAAATTGAATGTAACGGTTCACTGTATAGAAATAGATGAGGTGCTGGTTTATTCGCAGAGTGACAGCGTAATCTAATATCTGAAGATTCTGCCCTTTTAATATTTCAGCTAAACACACAAGTAACCCATGTAGAAGGTTTATTGAGTAGAGGGAGTATACTGTGTAGTGTCTGTCGACTATTATAAAATAGTAAGACACCGGCAAAGATATAATGTAATCTCTTGGAAGAGCACTTGGCTCAATTTAAATGCCTGAAACTCAACGAACTTTTTTCGTGTGCTTAGAATTACACAGAACTTGACACTTTTCGAAGAGTATTGAAGAAGGAGGAGACAAAGTGCATTCACTGACTGTGTAGTTAATGTCAATTATTAAAATTGTTTTTTGTTTGCTGTAATGTAGCGTAGGAACGAAGGGCTGAAGGGGGAGGGCAGTTATTTGGTGGACTAGTAGCAAAATACTACTACCAGGCTACTGGGACAGGGACACTGACATGTATGTACGAATACGAACAAATAACTAACAGATCGGGCTAGATCAAATGAGTAGATAATCGTATAGACACACACAGTCTGTCCTGGCTGAGTTGCGAGCTATAATGTGCTAGGATTGAATATAAGGTAGGGGAGGCGACGCAAAGAGCTCAAAGTTCTTCCTATATGTTTGTAATGTAAACTAAAGCTGCCCACCACAAACAACCATCTCCATACGATGCCAAATGTAGGTAGGTATCCCTTATAGTAAATCTATTTATTATAGCCAACAACGATACCAGGCAGCTTTAGAAAAGAAACATTTCCCTGTACACAATCTTGTGACAAATGAAACGTCCAATGCAACTGATGCCCTAAGGCACCAGCCTTAACAACGTGTCCTTTTGTCGTTCTACGACACTCTAGTACTTCTCTCTTTGATTCACTCAGGTATGTCAATGAGTCAACATTTTAATTTCATCCAGCTACAGGGATGAATCCAATTTATCTTATTACGCAGAGCTTAATTCTCCTGTGTACATTTACTCACAGTGTGAAATTGTATGTAGCCAAAAGATTCTACGTAATTTAATCAGTTAACCCTTGTAAGTATATCTACTACTTCAGCTCTATACAGTAGACATTTGTTTGGAGGACCTGTTTTTTCACTGCATTTAAGTGCTGGCTATATGTAAATCACTTACAAGAGTTATTTTCTTGGATCGGTAGGTAGTTACTTAAGAAGATCTATTGTTAGTATAAAAGATCTCCTTCTAATAATACGAGAATTGTTCGAATGGAGATTTTACAAAAGTGAGTTTTAAGCGATGTTGTTTACGAGAACCTCCCTCCTCTTTCTCTGTACACACTAAAGGGCGACGCAGAAGTTAAGCGTATTGAAAAGTATAAATACTCACCGAGGCAAAACGACGAAAAATAGGGAACAACAGTGGTTGTTGGGAAAGTAATGCTAGTGAGTGTGAATAGAGAGCTCAGGTCAAAGGAACTGATGGGTTAAAATATCGAAAAATCACGTCAACGAGAAAAGTGTTTGTATTATGGTGATGGACTACTCTGGTGCTGGAGTATTTGGTTGATGTGCCCAGGGAGATGGATATCTGGCGGAGGTGGAAACGGAGTGTTGTTGTTGATGTGAGTGTGTGTGTGTATGTGTGTGTGATATGACCTGCAAACTTTCAGCAGAACGTAAATCAAGTTAATTGAAAAAATGTGTATCTGTTTGTTGTTTGGACAGGAATAACTGGGGAAGCGTCCTCACATTACGGGCTCGATTGGTTGACTCTTCCGTGGGAATTAGTTATGGAAGGGAGCATAGTGTTCGAGAGTGCACGTTTGACATGAACTGCCTGGCTGTGGCTTATAGTTGCAAAATATTTGCGCATCTTTCTTGCTATAAGGAAAGGTCTAGGCGCTATATGAGGAGCAGTGCAAGGAAAGCAAGTGCAGACAATCCATCCATCCAAAACTCCAACTCTTGGCTGGGCCTTGTGTTGCCTTTGGCTTCCCTCTCATCCTTTTATGCGACGGGTGCAGTGGCGTGGCGGCGGAGCCGACTTAATAGCCAAAGCCTCGTAAGGCTCATGTAAATTTTCAGATTTCATTCCCTCTGCTGAAAACTTAATTGTGCATTCAGTGGAGATAGAGAGAGCGAGATCTCGTAAGACTCGCCTTTTACTCCACATTGACTAGCCTGTAAATTGCTCCTCAGTCTTTAGCACTTGCCACCACAACCTCACAGCCAACTAAGTAACATCCTCCACATCAAACCCAATGCTGCTTTGGCTAGGGGAACGGCTCTCACACACATTTCCGTCCGCTCCTCCTAAAACACTCCGAACCTACTCTCTGACTTTCCTAATGAGCCCCAAACACAAAACATCCCGAACTCTTATGCAACAGAATCATACTCCTCTCGAGCACCAACTATGAAAACTCACTGCAAAAACACATCTCTCTCTCGCTCCAAGAATCAACATGTGCAATCTCCTACTCCCAAATCCTCATCAGATCACACACAAAAGACTCATCTCTCCCTACCGCCCTTCTCATTTACCATCCACACACTTAATATTCAATTTTAGCGCCAACTGGTGGATCCACGGCACAAAGACTTCTTTCTCCTTCCCTTTGTTTACTTAGAAACGAGTAAAAAGACGTTTTTAACCCGAAGTGCAGTAAACTGCTTAGTAGAGCTATTAAAAGGATTTTGTGACGGAGAACTAAATGGAATAGCTTCATTTTATATAATAATAGAACATTGCAGTTGGTTTGGTTGGCTGGAGTGCAGGAGCTTCCTTGGCATTTGCTCTCGATGCAGAATTGCAGACGTTCCAATTTGACTTGTGTGTGTTGCTTTGGCATATGAAATCTAATAGTTACTTTCTAGCGGCTTTACAGCATATTTCTGTGGACTGGGAAACATAATAGCCGGTGAACAATTGTCGTCGATCGATGACTGTTTACGCAGAGTCATTAGACTGAATGCTTTTTTCTCCGCTCTCCTAGATCAGAAATCATTTTGTATTCTGACGTAAACCCGTAGCGTACTCGCCTAGTCTGTAGTGCACCCTGTTCTTTTTTTTTCTAATTTGCAACGTGTGACATGAAAACTCTGCACGTCTCCCTTTCCTTCCAAAATGACAGAGGACAAGAACCGTAGGTAACAATAACAACTCCGCTTTAGTACTTTATGGCCCCTTACCTACATATATTTGTTTATTCAATAATAATGGATTTTTTCTGTACTGTTCAGATAAACTTCATTTTTCTTTGTTACCTTGATACAGTTTACATACCATAAACTCCTAACACGGATCAATAATATTATAGCCTCCTTCAGCAAAGTTACGCCTTAGCTTAGTGAAAAAGAAACATACCTACTCACACTTCCTTTCCCAATCCCTATACAGTTCCTGCACAAACCAGCTTTTGTGTACTCTATTCATGCCAAATTACATACCTCCTTATTACAACATGCAATTAGTCTAATCAGCCCTGTCATTTTCCCTTTGCAAATCAAAAATTCATGTAAACCTTTTGGGCCCTTCTTCACAAACAATCCTAGATGCTTAGCCTACAAAGTAAATACTTCATATGCAGCCAAGTTAAATATTTCTGAAAAGTCTCACTTTGAAACACAAATTACAAAACGAATGTGTAGTGCTTAGCACAGTCAAAATTGTTCAGGCATTGGATGGAGTCTCTTTGTTTATGCGTTTCCTTCCCACATCTATTACATTGACTTACGTGTTAAGTACCGGTCGATTCTGTCGATACTCATTTTCTTTTGCCAGTCAAACTGCAATTATTTCAATAGTGGATTATTGCTAATGGAGGGGACGATAGTATTATCCTTGCTGTGTATGAATGACACCTTAATAAACTAGTTCTCCACATATGTTACATATAAATCGCATGAGTGCTAAAGCTTGTAGCCTCTTCTGACCAATTTCAGTAATATTTTTTTTGCAGTTTAGCATATCCTTAATACAATACACTCTGGTGGTTCATTATAGAAACTTAAAGCACAAACCGCAAAAATTTAAATATTTCTAACTGCATAGTACCAGGGATGTAGGGCTACCTTAGAGTAAAAAATAGGTAATAATTGCGGAATGTAATACAATAAGTTATATCTACAATGAAATTAAGCGTCATGAAACTGGAAATTAATTCTGCACTTGGTCCATGGAGATTTGAAAAAAATTAGTGTGCAGGAATGGGATTGTAATACAAGAAATAATTTGTGAAAAAATTATTTTAGATAGATAATGCTCGGCAGAAAAAGTTTTCTAGAGAAATTAAAAAAAGATAATATAGCATTACTGATGAAAATGGGTTTCTGAGAAGTTTCTATTCTATACAGTTTCCTTCGATCCAATTCTCATTAAGACTTCTATTGTTTTTGCAGGGCATTATGTAAAATGCATAGAGCGTCTGTATATTAAAAGAGAAAGCAACATCTGTATTGCTTTGAAGAAAATAACGGAAAATCAGGGAAAATGTTTGCCTATCTCAGTAAAAAGGTATTTATTTGTAACTATATTAAAACAAAATGAGTTTCACGAATTATTAATTTCATGCATTGGTTTTTGTTCAGTTGGAAATGCCTCAAGGGGCAAACGTCCGCTGTCTCGCATGGAGTTCAGAAGACGGCTATTTGGCTTGTGGGTGCGAAAATGGTCTTTTAAAAATACTGAAGATCGAAACGGTGCAGAAAAATTCAGAAGGAGCAGTAGCTCGTGGATTTCTTTCCGCCCCTACTAATATCACTATGAATCAAACTCTTGAAGGACACTCGTCTAACATTCAAGTTGTAGCATGGAATAATGTTCTTCAAAAGTTGACCACGAGTGATGCTAAAGGCAATCAGAAATATTTACATAATTTTCTATTCCATTTACTCAGTGAATATAAAACTTTTTTTCTTTTCTTTTGTAGGTCTTATAATTGTATGGATGCTATACAAAGGCTCCTGGTATGAAGAAATGGTCAACAATAGAAACCGGTCTACTGTTCGTGGACTAGCTTGGTCTTCTGATGGAAGCAAGATCTGTATCGCCTACGAAGATGGTCAGTCCAAACAAAACAACCGAAACAATATTATACTACAAATACAAAGCTCCAAATAATCAATAAAATAAATAAATATATTATCCTATAAATATTTATGAGCCGTTTAACTATTTTGTTTAAATGTTTATACAGGAGGAGTAATTGTAGGATCTGCTGACGGAAATCGACTTTGGAGTAAGGAAATAAAGGGGCCCACTATGACTGGGGTCACCTGGTCCCCAGATGCGAAAACGTTGATATTCACTTTTTCGAATGGGGAAATTCAAGTTTTTGACTGTAATGGAGCTCTCATGGTAAACAACTCCGATGAATTTCTTTACTTGACCTTCAGATATTATTAACCCTCCTAAACCTACTTCTTCTAAGTGTTCAAACGTAAAAATGTTTTATTTTAAACTATGCAGTCAAAGATACCATTTGAGCAGTGGAAAAGGTTTGAGCGTGACGAAGGTGAGCCGATTGTGGCTGTGCGGTGGCACTCCGGAAAATATACTGGAGACTCTGACTCACCAACTTTGGCTATTATCTGGCGAGTTGGCTACATGTCTTTATTGCGTTCTGTTACAGATGAAGGTTAGAGCGTCAAAATCATCGTGACATGCAAATTCCAAAATTAAATTTCTAATTTTATTTTTATTTTTATTACAGATTCAGTTATGATATCTACAAAAACAATTGCAACTTGTGGTGATTGGAGCCCCAACGGTTTTTACATAGCTATAGGAGGATCTCCTGTAAAGCAGATGAAAACTTCGGGCTCAGAAGTTGAGCATGTTAATATCTATAACAAATATGGAAAGGTACCTAGTTTACAACTACATGCTATTCTATTTATGCTTCTTCTTTTAAAGTTTTACTCGGAAAGCATTATTGTATGAAAATTTCTTTTAGTTTCTCCAACAGATCAAGATTCCTGGATGTCCATGCAGATCTGTAGCATGGGATACCATGTCATTAAGACTAGCTATAGGAGCTGGAGCTTGTGTATACTTTGCCAATCTTCGTCCTTTGTACAAATTCGCATATTTTGGATCCAACATATTTTCATATGCATTCACTCGACCCGACGGATCAAGTCATTTAGCTTTTTGGGATACTGAAAATGTAAATTGATTCTAAACTTTAACGAATTGATGAAAATGATATTTGCCGAAGGAGAAATTTCATTGTCTGTTTTGTGTAGGTAAATACTCAGGAAATCCCTGGGAAAATTTTGGAATTGAAAGGTGACGAAGAGCACTGTGCTATTTTATCAGTAAATTCCACGGGAGTTTATAATGTGTCTGTCCTGAACGCTGTTGGAGCTCCGGTGGATAGTAAGTCTATCCCTATTCGAACCATTGTTTATTCATTTTATTCTCGCATCTGAGTTTTAATTTATGCTTAGGTTTGACCGTCTTGACCATTGAGCCTTTTACATTGGCTCTGACAGAGTCCGTTCTTATATGTTTGGCAAGCAATGCCGTTCTGATATGGAGATATCAATCTGCCAGTTCTCATAATATCTTTAATGACATAAACAAACGACGGGAGAGAATGTTCCATATTGACGACACTCCTTCTATGGTGACTGAAGATTATGATCAGTCATTTGCATCCCGAGAGGTGGTTTCAATAATGCATTTCATAACAGCACTTTGGTTTATTAATATAAGTCTTCGGTGATAATCTCAATTTTGTTCTTCTGTTAAGCAGCAAACGGATTTTACAAAGCGGGTATTGAACTCTTTCCTAATCCTTAGACATTTCCCCTGAAGTGTAGCATTACCTTTTGATTACTTTTAAATCCCTCCTTAGTTACTAAGCTAATTAAAATTGTTTCTTTCGCCTGTAGCCAACAACAGATCCTGCATTTTGTCTCGACGCAGTTGCTGATATGATGGTTATTGGAAGAGATTCTGGAAAATTTAATATCTACTCATTGCCAACTGGAGGACTCATTCATATAATTGATTTTTCCAGCGAGGTATTTTTTTTTACTATATAATATTTATATAATATTTTGCCTATTATTTAACATATCTTTAAGGAAACTCATTTTTTACTTGTTACAAATGTGAATTTGCCTACAGCTAACGGGAATAGGGCCTTCAAAATTATGGATTAACACCGACACAACACAAATGGCAGTTCTTAATACTGCAGGTCATCTTAGTCTGTGTTCTTTGACCTCCAGCTCCTTTAAGCAGGCTAAGTTGAAGAAGGTTGATCGAAAAGATGTTTGGAGTGTGATTTGGGCCCGAGATAATCCAAACTTACTTTGCGTAATGGAGAAGACTCGAATGTAAGTTTTGTTTCTTAGAATGATGAAGGGATTTATAAGACGTGAATTATAAGATCCAACATTTTTTTTAGGTATGTAATGAGAGATGGTGAATTTGAAGAACCTGTGCTAACCTCTGGCTATTTGGCTTACTTCAAAGTAAATATTACGTGTATTTTTATGATATTGCATGACTCCTGAACTAAAGAATGGATTTTTCATGGTGCTTTGCATTTGTGAGCAGAATTTGGAAGTGTCTTTAATTCTCATGGATGAACTAATGCAAAATCCTGAGTCTCCTACGTCAGAGCACTTAATTAAAGTTGAAGCAAGGGCATTGAGGGATACTCGCTCTTTAATTGACAACAATACAGATCTGGCGGACGTTAGCAGATATGTGGAAGAAAATAGTCACCCATGTCTGTGGCGTCTTTTAGCTCAAGCTGCTCTGAATAAACTGGAATTGGCTGTTGCGGAAACTGCTTTTGTCCGATGCAAAGACTACGCAGGAGTTCAGCTAACAAAAAGGATCTGCAACATTTCTAATGATCTCTTACGTAAAGCTGAAGTAGCAAGTTTTTTCGGTGATCTGGATAAAGCTGAAAGTTTCTACTTGGAAGCCGATAGGAAGTAACTACATTTGTGATTATTCTAATAATACTGTTGCCCTGACTAAAACTCTGACAGCAACAAATTGTGCACGTCCCACAATAATAGAGATTGAATATAATTCACCATCTTCCTTTCGTGATCATTCTGCCATAATTCTATCTAATTGGGATTTACTACGACTATGTCTAAAGGATTAATGTACTAATAATAGAGACCTTGCAGCGGAGATGTGGAAATTGATTGGAGAGTGGAAGCGAGTGGAAAGCGTGTCATTACCCAGCACAAGATCACCCAGACCATCGGATAAGTCATCCAAGGAGATGAATATTGCTCTGGGAGAGATGCATGCAGAGAAGCAAGAGTGGACTCAAGCTCTGACCTACTTTGAATTAGCTGGAGATTCGGCTCATTTAGTCGATTGTTATTTGATGCTGGAGGATTACACAAGTTTGAATACGCTGGCTACGGCTCTTCCTGAGAACAGTCCACTCCTGCCACAAATCGGAGCTGCTTTTGAAGCAGTCGGACTGACTCACGAAGCGGTGAGAGCATTAATTAACCCAATAAACTTCTATCCCTAGGATTCCTATCTGGACTCTTTCTAAATGCCAAATTCAATTTCGTTGAAAGGTGAATGCATATTTATTGTGTGACATGGCGGACCGTGCAATTGAAACAGCAATTATGTTATCCCAATGGAATCTTGCTATGGAACTTGCACAGCGGCACACGATCAGCAACGTGTCTCCAGTTTTACTACGCTACACTGGGTACGTACACGAATTAGCATCCCATTGAATATTTTAGAGTCTATTCGTTAATTAAGGTGATCATTAAATGTTCAATGGCAAAGGATTATGGTTGTAGGCACTTGCTGGAGAATGGAGAAATAATGCAAGCTGTGGAGCTGTTAAGGAAATCAGACAAACCATACGCTGCCGGAAAGCTGCTAGGGATGGTGAGCTAGTAGTTTTTAGTTGAAACATAATTTAAAATTATATGTAGCACGTTGGCTGTCTTTGAGGTCATTTACATGCAAAGAGCAATAAAAAGTGCATCTGCATTGCGGTCAGGTCGAATGGGGCAGACATAAAAATGTTTGCTCGACTCACCACTTTATTTACCAATCGTCTGCTTTTTCAGATAAATTAGCACGATTTTGTTGTCGTTCCTACTTGCTACTAGTTTTTATGGAATGCTGTGTGCCGCTATTGATTGCTTGTAAAATCCTAAATCTGTAATTTAAAAATCCTTTCAAAGCGTGATGCAGTAGATAAATTAGTTGTACAATGTGCCATTCATCTCGGGATAATTTCCATCTTTAGCTTGCACTCAGAGAATTGCGGACGTCAGAATCATTGAGGCCAATACTCGTGAAAAAATTATTCTTCTTGTCTGCGATGATGTTCATCTATAAAACCAGACGGTTTTTCCGCGACAAAGCCCCCTCAAGATCTGCGAAACTTCCCTCTGAAGCACAATTGGATATTGATGCGGATGCTGACCTATCCTTTGAGGAATATATTCCAGAGGAATTCCGACCCACTGTGGAAGAGTACAGGTGGATGAGAGAAAATCCATGGAGAGGAGCCGAAGCCATCCATCTGCTCTGTCTCACACAACGTCACCTTTACACTGGAAAATATGAGAATGCAACAAAGTCGGCATTATACCTTCGGTAACCACTGATCATGTCAAGGGTTGAATGCGATAACATTATATTCATGAACATGACCTCTAACACGCATCTTTACATTTAGATTTTACAAAGATATTGTCGGAGAAGAACGAGTAAGCGCCTTACTTGCCTTGGCAGCTGCAAACAGCAAATGCTTTAATATTTGCTCTAGAGCATTTATTCAATTGGAAGCAATGGACTCAGAATACACAGAAATTGCCTCGGATATGTACAGTGATCATCTTCCAAAAGATTTGCGATCTAAAAGAGTTGATTGCTTTTCGTTAGTAAAACATTTTTTATCACATAATATCTCGCCTCACATCTTTTCATTAGTAAATGATGTTTCTTTTTTAATGTAGATGCAATGAAGCATACACTGATAATAACATATCGTGTCCAAGTTGTGGAGCCCTACCTCCGATTTGTATGGCCACCGGCAGACCCATTTTAATACCTAACACTCTTTACTATTGTGAAACATGTGCAAATGCTACCATCATCAAAGAAATGGAGAGCCTTCGCACTTGTCCAGTTTGCCACACGGCATGGAGAAAACCTTCAAAAGATGACAGACAAACCTAGAGATATTCGTCAACCAATATTTACATTGAAATCTCAAACTTTCGTCTGAATGCATTGAAATTGTACGAGTATTGCATACATGAATCTATGATTAATACCTAAAATATTTAGATATGTATTACGAAATCAGAGAAACGTACATCGTTAACATTTTTGAGACGCTAATACCAAATAATAAATTCTAGTTTTCTTACCAAGAAAATAATGTAACGCATAACAGCAGTGATATTTAGAAAGAAATTCTTTCCAAAAATTCCGTCCAATCCCAGACGTGGATTATGAGTACCGCCAGGCAGCCAGATGTCTCCAAAGTCAACATAGTTTAATATTATAAGTCCGTCTCGTTGTTTTCATCTCCTTGTTATGCAAGTAATGTATGTATCCCTAATTATTATGTACTTCAGGACATGAAAACATTTTTGATGCCATTCGTATCGTTTTCAGTAGGGTCATGTATTTTGATATAGGGACACGTTTAACAATGGGAGACAAAATATAGAGTGATATGAAAATGTCAAACCAAATTGAAATCCGTGCCCTGTGTTAATTCTTTAGCATGAAATCACTTTTACCGGCATTAGTGAGTGTTTGTAAGTAGGTTTATAATCCCATCACTTCACGAATAGCAAAAGTTGTACACAAATGAGTCAACAGCTTTGTTATTGACGATATGAAATATAAATCATTTGTCTGTTATAGTAACAATAATATGCATTCCATTTTTATGTATCTCTTATAATGCTATATTTAACTCGTATACACAACATGAAGTTAAATCGCACTAATTTTATTTACTGATACTTTATATTTTGAATTTATTACAAATACTTAACAATGGTTTGTTTGCACCAAGTAATGATTCATAGTCTTGTTTGAAGTATATGGCATTATTTAAATTATCATTAGCTCGTTAATTCCTACTACATGCAGTAGTCGACCGCATGATGTAAAATATATTTGCAAAGCTGTAGTCATTCCATACTTTGTCTGGTCTCATTCTAACCAACCACTCGAGAGAGAGTCTGAGGCTGTGATAGTTGTGGAGTCAACAAATTGTTATCAATGAAACAAATGAACTTGACTGTAACGCAAATTATTTATAAATTTATAAATAAACACTAAACTTAAGTCAAGTATATGGCATGCTCCAATAACAAGTACTTTTCTCTGTTCAGATAATTCTATAACTGAAGAGCAATACTGTACATCCCATTCCATTCCAACTGGTCATCTCATCACAACTTGTAAACGTGTAATTAAAGTATATACCACTAGTGATTTCACAATTGCGACCAGTTATATCTTCAAACGAAATATGTAGTGTTGTCAATTATTTATTTTCCTTGTTTCCGTAAGTGTATGATTCAGAATAAAAATAATTATTAAACATTACTAAATACTTCTAGTTTTAAAAGTATTTTCTATGGGCTTTATTTCCTGTCTAAAAGTCTATTAGCATCTTCATGTCAAATTAATCAGGCCATTAATTTACATTTGAAATAAATACCGAAGGAATGAATGAAAGAGATTTGTAGGCACAACATAACCAGTTACACAGCTCTTCAACTTTGTAAAATTTTAGTTGCATTTCAGTATAGATAGATAACCTATTAAAATATTTATCAGTATCTAGGTTCTGGACACAAATAGAATAAGTTTCTTTTGAATTGTTATAATACAACTGGAAACAATAAATATGTTATCTTATCAAAATAATTTATGACTCAATCCCAATATTTATTCATTTGGAGACTCATTGAGTCGTAAATTGTGCATTAAAATATTTTATAATTTAGTATAGATTAATACATGTTATTTCTACGGATATTAAAATTTTGCCTCCTGTCACAGTTCATCTCTGTTATCTTCGATGATGTTCAGTACATGATTTCGATTGAAAGTGAAAAAGTGGGAAGCTTCCCAATTTCCCATTGGGAAAAAAGGGAATTCAATGGTCCTAGTGGGCAGGAAATTGGCAAGGTGAAAAAATGGATGGGCCATATAAGGTCAAAAGTCCCAACTTCCCAGTTTGATTCCCACTTTTCTACTTGACTAATCAATCTGGATTGGAAATGGGAAAAATCGAAATTATGAAGATATCTTCACATCTATGCATAGCATGATGGCTATTAAATTCTCGTATCAATTAATAAAATGCTCTACATAACTATGCCCAATTTTTTATCTGTACGCTGTAATATTTATAAATCCAACAATAATATTTTATTATAAACTCTAAAGTAAATTACAGCCGTTTAAAAGAGAGCAAATAAGATTTCTTCTTTATACAGTTATCTTTTATGACAGAATTTGTTCAACTCAATATTGACCTTCTTGGCTCCTTCATATATGTCATAGACTACAGAGTCACGGAGGCGAGTGATCTTACATTACATCAATAAATCTGTTAATCTGCTTACGCATTGTGTTAGTTACGTCGTCGTTGATTTTGGGTGTCGACAAAAATTGATTGTTATTTGATGTTAGGATTTGTTGTCAAAATGAAACAAATTTTACACAACATTAGATAAATGAGATAAATCTTAAGTAATTAAAGCAATCGATGTGTCCAGACGTAATTTTGTATGACCTTCTAAGTGTTAATATTAGACTGCTCTAGGATTTTTAGCATTACATTACTTTTGGTTTTGCTTATTTCTACAAATCAATTTTGCTTATCAAAGTCGGAAGGACAGGAAAATGGCTAGCAAATTAATGTCAAATGTCTCTGGCGTCCCTCCAGACTGCGACATATTCGCTCTCTGCAACAAAGAACAACTTAGTGCATACCGCTTTGCTTAGTTTCTCGAATTTCATCTCAAAGGATATTATAGCTTATAGCTTGAAGGTTCTTTACAACATTTGATTGATATCTACTTATGCAAATATAAACGATCTTTATTATTGAAATCGACATTGCGTAACATCTTGCACACCTTTCTTAACCTCCTCAAGCTATTTATATATAGTGCATGCATGGGTAGAAATATTTAAAAGAATATACCGTAGGTTGTTGGCGTTGATATTAATGCTCCCCTAACAATAAGATATGCTATTATTGGTACTAAGGCTAGAGTGCACAGACCTAAGAATTTTGAAGTAGTTATTTGTCCTGTTTGTTCCATATTTAAATTGCTTTCCAATAAATTGGAATAATGATGAAACTGATTACATTTACCTATAGAAATTTCGCTCTGGCCCAGGGCCGGCCCCAAGCATGGGCAACTTGGGCACTCGCCCGGGGCATTAAATTTTGGGTGGCGGCAAAATATTTGGAATGTACTATATAATTTAAAAATAATTTCATCTGTTCGCACAAAATGTACCACTCTTCACTCATTTTTCCGCCCCAAGAGTGAAATATACTTAACATTGCTAGTTTTTTGCACCTCGCTCGAAATGTAGTTATTTTCTGATCTTTTGCTTGAAAATCACAATTTTTTTATTCATGATTAGATTAAAATTACAAAATATTTCGTGCGAAATAGAGCGCCATCAATGTTGTTGTAGTTGTGTCCCCCAAGATGCAGTTCCTGTATACGTACCCGAACGTTGCATACCAGATTTAACATTAAAATCTTTGTCTGATACAAAGCTAAGTGGGAGAAAACTGTTATGGTTGTCCTAAAAATGTATTTACCGGGGTGCATTTCTATTTTGCCCGGGGTGATATTCGGCGACGGGCCTGCACAGTCTGGCCTTCTTATTCTTTGCATGTAGGTGCCTATGCAGAATTTAAATGTGATAGCACCGACTATTTATCAGAAGGCAATTACCTCTCGGTGGTATCTGTTTTGCAATTCATAAAACTGTCATCTCATAAGGACATGATCAGATGCAGATCATAAGATTACATCTACATGTAAAAACTCACTGATGTTTTGAAGTCTTAAATCAAGGTTGACATTATAATAATATTGCGGTCAGTTTAGTTTTCCAACTCTGTGTGTGCTGATCAACCCATTTATTCAGCTCATGTGCTTTATTGTCCTTATAGCCAGCACACGCACTGTAATAATACATTTGACATGAATCATAATTACTGGTGTCTATTTCCTTTATACGTGCTATATATTTATATTTATTGACAATGGTTCTACCAAATGCAAGCTTATAGTTTAAGTACATTGCAGAAAATGGCCTCATTTAGAGCAACTTAATTAATTATGAGCGTAATTAATAATTAATTAATAAGCGTCCCAGAATTTCCACAGCAAATAACTGCTTAAATGTATCTAAAGAAATTAGAAACGGGTTGAATAAAAAATTAAAGAAGTTCCGAATTATGGAACAATGACGAAAGTATGTTTCTGCTCGTAGTTTCGATTTTCATATCCACTGGGAAAAAATTTATCATATGAAATAAACGTCTCGGCTCTCCCTTCAAAAATCGTGCATAATAAATAGGAGCTAAGAGAGACAATATGTTCATAAAAAATTTTGGATTAAAAACTACTTTGGAAAATATTTGAGGTTATTGTCTCAGACAATGCGAAAGGAAGTTTTTAGAACATTTACAATACTGTAAATTTCTTTATCTACGTAAAAATATTTTTATATGAATCTGCATTTATTGATCGATTTTAGTACTTTAAATTTTAAGGTCAGATAATAATATAATCAGATCAGCAAATGGTTACTTAAGTATGCTGTATGCGTAAACAGATTCCCATTTTCTTTCTATGCTACAGATAGAGCTTCCTTGGTCTGAAAGAGGAAAAAGTTGTTTAAAAATATTTTAGCCATGAAGAGCCCATTTCCAAGGTGGATGAATAAAGCTATCCATAGTGAATTGTCCTCTATTGGCAAAAACGATAATTCAGTCGTCCTACCTACCGAATTATTAGAATCAATTACCAAATACAATTTATACACTAAAATTAATTAGGAAGATATTATTGATTTTCTGAATACGTACACAACTATACCCATCTGCTTCAGAATTATGGTGCCTCTGACTGACTACCATGACAACCTAAAGCAATTTTAATAAATAAATATTTTTTACATTGTTTGCATGGATGCTATTGTTAATTAAAAATTAGGGGCATTTATGTCACATTTGGCATTATTAATAAGTAGCATACAATCTTTTAAATGTAATAAATGGTTTCGAAACTTTTGTCATGATCCGTTTATCTTATTTCCATCTAAATTAAGTGCAATTTGAATCAATGTTTTCCAATTAAATTGTGTCTGCATTTCCCAAAGTTGTTGTGCGTCTCAATGGACATTATTATAATATTAGTGTACAATTGCATTGCTTCTTCTATA
>JAAAYG020002010.1:0-31614 GCA_009936455.2 Tomocerus minor
AGGGAATTGAATTTTTCAGTTTCCAAATCCTTCTCCACTAAAAGTTCATTCATTTTCTCTACGTTTTCTGATAAACGGGATGCAAGTTCTTCTATTTCCGAGCCTTTGTCGGCGACAATTGTGTGGAGTTCTTGGATTTCCATTTCCTTTTCGGTTAAACGTGATGTTAGACTTTCTCTTTCCAAACTTTGTTCTTTTAAAAGGGAATTGAATTTTTCAGCTTCCAAATCCTTCTCCGCTAAAAGTTCATTCATTTTCTCTACGTTTTCTGATAAACGTGATGCAAGGTCTTCTATTTCCGAGTCTTTGTCGGCGACAATTGATTGGAGTTTTTGAATTTCAACACCCTTCTCGGATAAATGGGATTTAACACCTTCGTATTCCAGCCCTTGTTCTTTTAAAAGGGAATTGAGTTTTTCGGTTTCGAAATCTTTCTCTGCTAAAAGTGCATTCGTTTTCTCTATGTTTTCGGACAAACGGGTTGCAAGCTTTTCTATTTCCGAACCTTTGTCGGCGACGATTGCATGGAGTTCTTGAATTTCCATATCCTTTTCGGATAATCTGGATTTTAGGCCTTCGCTTACCAAACTTTGTTCTTTTAAAAGGGAATTAATTTTTTCGGTTTCGAATTCCTTTTGTGTGGAGAGCGCATCTAACTAATACATAGTCAAAACATCGCATTATTATATTAATTATGTTCTAAAATAGGAATTAATTAAACAGTTTTAATAATTTAAAGAATTAAAGTAGAAAGTTTACCTGTGTTTCCAAAGAGTTGATTGTGCTCATATATTTTTCTGTCAGCTGTAGTTTCTGCTCCCCGTATTCAAATTCCTTTTCGGTGAGAAGATTCGTTTGATCTTGAATGACATGATTTTTACCCTGTATCATTAGTTGAAGTTTTCCATGCTCTTCTCTAATTTCTTCTAAGCCAGTTTTGAGATCGGCAATTTCATGTTGTTTCAATTTCAATTCTGCTAGAAGTTGTTCAATAGTTTTCGTACTTTGCGACATTTCACTTTCCCAGAGTGATTTGATTTCTTTTATATCGTCACTTAATTTGCTAATCTCTTGGTCCTTTTCCTTCATTGAGAATGTAAGATCTTCGCTTTCAAAGCCTTTTTCTTCAAGTAAATAAATTCTATGTTTCAGGTCTTGCTCAATTTCTTTCATTTTCTTTGTCTGCTGCTCCAATTCCCTTTCCTTTTCCTCTGATAACGTTCGCATTTGAGTCTCTAAAGAAATGTTTTTTGTTCGCGTTTCGTCCACAACTTGGTTCAGTTGCAAATTGGATTTCTTGTAATGATTCAGTTCTTCTAACAGATCAAGCTGATATGCGTCTAAAGTTGCTACTCTCATTCTCAATACAGATATCTCGTCTCTTTTCTCGGACAGAAGTCGTCGCTCGTTTTCAAGTTGTGGTGACTGCAAAATAAGAAACATTCATTGTTAAATTTAGCTCTTTTTAACTCTGACAAACATTTCAAAATTCATTTTGGCTTCAGAAACCTCAAGAAATATTTTCAATGGGGATTTTTTAGGAGGCACATTCTCCCCATTTTCCATGTTGGGAGAAGACGAGTATAAATGTGGAGACTCTGGAACTCTATTTTGAGATGGTGGAAACAAAACTTTTCTTTTAACAGCTCCTCCAAAATGTTTCGACGGCTTCATTGGTTGCTCGTTCTTTTTCGGAGGAAGGATGTACGAGTCAACTATTTTTCCATTTATAAAGAAGGCCTCCAGAAAGTCTTTTATTGCAGTTTGAGTTTCGACATCTAAGAAATTAGCAGGATTTGCCAAAAGAATCTTTTCCTCTGTCTGTGTTTCCAAAATATTAGTCAAATAAAAATTATGCTACCAAAAATTAACTAAATGAAACTCCCCTTTTTCACATAAAAATAAAGTAAATACCTGCAGAACACTAACTCCCATCAGAACCGAAACAATTTTTCGAAGTTCTTCTTCATCGCCGCCAGCCGCCGCGGTATAGTCAATCCATCCATTTGGGGCACAATAATCTACAGCAACAATGAAATACATTTAATATTATCTATTTTTCATTTCTTTGTTTTTGAGTTAAAATGATTAGTAAATATTTTTACTACACCAAAGCAATATATGTATTACCTTTTAATGTTCCTTCCAATTCTAGAAATATATCTGTATTTTTGCGGGCATCATTGAATCTACGATTTTGAAAAATAAGCAATTATAGTTTCCTTATGTCGGTGAACGGACATATTCATTATAAAATGAATAACAGAGAACAAAAATGTAAAATCTTACAAAATTTTAGATATTTGTCGCATAAACTTTCCATCTTGCAGCTGCTGTATTCTCTTTATGTTCGACTTAACAAGCTGAAGACAATTCACCTGTTAATAAATCACAAATACATATGTACATATAATTAATTCCTTTCCGTTGTTTTATCTTACGACTTAAAGGTAAAGGAGGATCAGAGTGATGGGGTTTCCTCTATCACAGTGATTATCAAATATTTTTTATATATTGTATATAGGAACATAATATAAGTCTGTAGTGTATATAATATATGTGCAGTTTTGTAATGCATCCTTAAAATTACTTACCCATTCAATCAAAACTTTGTCCCAATCCATCTTCAATCTTTCTGATTATCAACAAGAAATGATTGACACTAGTTTTGATACACAACTCGTCAACTTTGATTCATGAACATCATGGATTTGCTTGTTGCAATATTATATCAATAGAATGACATGAATCACAACTATGAAACTAACAAAATAATACGACAATCAACTATGACAATAATAACATAGTTACTAAAATTTTAATTATGTAATAGTAAGTTTGTCTTCAGTTCTTTCTTTTTCACTACTTATAGGTAGACAAAGCGGGTGACACTGACAAGTTCAGTGAGATATGTGAAACCGTCTCTGCAACGGCTATTGTTATTGCTAACGGTCAACTGCAGACTGCAGAAGTGAATGATCCAAGATTCAACCGTCAAAACTATGCCAGATGTGTTCGCGCGTAATTTTAAGTTTAAAAGTCATATGATTTACTTTGTCTCCCAAAATGTAATGGAACAGAGACACGGAAACGGAAGAGCGGGAAAACTTCCAATGCCCCAAAAATCAGCTTTGTGTTCATATCCGTGCAATACGCACGATTTTTGCACGGATTTCCATGCACTCGCAGCTACTTTTGGTGGCCATATTTTCAGTGCAAATTTCGTATGAACGTCATTGAAAAACGTGCAAAAAGAAATATTTTTCATTACCAAATCCGAACCAACGAAAACTTATGTGTCGTGTGGAACGATCATTGATGTTCAACACCCAAAAACTTCCTTTTGTCTTCTCCAAAAACAAATTAAATGAAGCATGGATTCCAAATTGTAGTTGAAACACTTTTAACAGTTTTTTTTTTAAATATTTATTATATACCCTTAGAGAATATATTAACATGCAGTTATACCATAAATAATTTTCTAACTGAATATTTTTGTCCAATAAAAGTTCATTGGCTTACGAGCAAATAAATGAAAATGAGGTTCGGAGGGGATTTCTGTAAATGATGAATTTGTGTAAGGAGATTTGGGTACAACGTATAATAATATTTGTACACATTTATTAGTAACTCATTACTGATCATTTTCGTTTCGTAGATGGTAAATTAGAGTGCAAAAGTACAGATTTTGTCTCTGATGACAATTTATATAATAATATAAATCTGTTTTAAATAATAAAATTATAAATATGCTATACGGTATTTCGGGGTATCAAATAGTGAGATCTTTGATATCGATCCCAGAGTCGAGATGCATGCTATCAACAGACAGAATCTTAATTTCTGTTTCTCCTTGTTCACCCCTTGAAGACTCAACAATGAGGTTTGAGCAAGTGCGTAGAGTCTTTTCCCAGTCTTGTGGTGTTCCAGTTAATATTTGCATTACCTACACAAAAAAGTTTTTCATTAATGGAATTCGTTGAAAATCTAATTTTCTTGAATGTAATAATTGCGAAAAATATTTTTGATAGTTACTTCTTCATTAGCTGCTACATCGAAAACTGTTTGTTTGTCGGCAGTTTCATCACCGTCATCATCCTCACTCTCTTTTCCGATGTGATTTTCGATACTGGGATCCGCCTGTTAAAGAAATTCAACATTAGTATACGATCCTTAAAATTTCTCTAAAATATGAACATGGATTGGTTTGTGCAAAAAGTAATTGAAAATTTTAATTTTAAAATCCCTTACCCCATAATACAGAAGAAGAGCACACAAAATAGAGAAACCAGAACTTGCTGCGATATGCAAACTGGTATCTCCTCTGTAATTTTGAATGTTTCCTAATTGCGAAGCTCCACTCTTTAAAATAAAAAGGAAAATCAACATTTAATAAGCAAAATTACAAAATAAACTTGTCAAATGAAAATTGTGAAAATAATGAAAAGCATCTTTACATTTCTCAATAATAAAAGAGTGGATGTGACACTTCCTTTTTCAACTGCCAAATGAAGTGGCGTTCGTCCGTAAGTTCCTTCTTGTACTGCTAAATCTGCTTGAGAATTGCAGAGAATTTCTACTGCCTCTTGGAAGCCATTAGCTACTGCCAGGTGTAACGGCGTTTTATCTGCACATAAAACATGTACATAAATATTAGCACCCAGGAGCATTTTAATTAAATCTATTTTAAGAAATTAAGAAATATTATTATTTACTGGAATAATTAAATCGGTTGATTGCAGAATGAGACGAATTGGATTTTAGAAGCAGTTTTAAAATATTAATATTTTGTTCTTTGACAGATAAGTGAATGGGATTATCTCCGTCCAAATTGGGCATAGTCATATCTGCCTTTTTACTGATTAGTTCTTCGACGAAATAGTCGGCAGATGTGAGTACAGCTAATGACAGAGGTGTTAAATTCTGAATATTTGGTTCGTTGATCATATTTGAAATATCCGAAGATGTTGTGACAGTTTTGAGGATTTTCAAAAAGGGTTCCCTTTGGTGGTAAAGGATTGCCGTATGTAGGGCACTAAAGAAATTCATAAAAAAATGAATTAGAAAACAGGAAGTTAGTATTCAAATATTTTTACATTATGAAATTGTATTTTTGTTTTACTTATTTCCGTTTTCATTGACAAGACAGAGTAAATGTCGGAGTCTTTGTAAGACACAATTAAAATCGGATGTTTCAGCCCAGGTATGTAGACCCTTACAAACACTGAGGGCTACATGCAGGGCAAGTGTTTTTGTTGGCAACTCTTCTTCAGGAATACTGGATTCATTAAATGGGAAGTTTTGATTTGATCCTTGTCTTGCGGAAGAGGAACCTGCATAATTTACAATAATAATTATATATTTACATATTTATTTATAAATTGATGATCTAATTTAGATAATTTAATGAAACTATACCTGCAGTAGGACGATTTCCATTGTCTGAATCACTGTCATCATCTCCGCTTGGAGGATTGCCCCAATGTTCCTCAGGAAATCTCGGTGGAGGATTGTCGCCATCATCTGGTCGCGAACTTCTTCCTGGTCCTGTGTTGTCATTTCCACTTCTAGACTTTCTTCTCTTTGGCATTTTTCTTACTATTTGAGAAAAATCGGAACTTTAATAACTGTCGGTGATGAAAACAATGTACTATGCAATGTTCTTTGAAAGTTTTTATTACATCTCTCAACAGGTTTGTACTTAAATGGTATGGGTGTACTGGTAGATCCGTCTGAAGGTCTTTCTAATTGGAGCAATACTTCAACTTCTGTATCAATTTCTCTTGAGCGATACGGTGGTGTTCTAAATAACAGAACATAAAAATATTAAAAGGGAACTTGAAGTTGACATTTATTAGTTACAGTTGGCAAAAAGTCAGTTTGGCTAAATGTAGCGAATTTTCAATTTAATTACGTTTAAATAAGGGTGTGCAAACTTTGGCACAACTCAATGTGTCAAATAAAAATCACACTCTTAATGTTTTTCATAAATATTGATTTACTTTGAGAAAAATTTTTGTTTTGTCAAATTAAATTTTGCCAAATAGACGAGAGAATATCGCATTTCTATTATTTTCTATTATATTTGCAATAGACAGCGAAGCACTGTTGAAATCAGCGTGAAAAAACTCACTTGAATACAATAGCGTACTGATGATGGACATCTAATTTGCTAAATCTTCCGTAGGCTTTCCAAATTTCAATTCCTTTGTCGTTTTCTTGGAAGAATTTCACTTGAATATTGTCTGAAGGGATAAAAAAAGAGTTTTTCATTAAGGCACACCAAAGAAAAAGATTTCCACTGTCTACAAATAAATGTAATTAAGTTTACATGCGTACGTTTGTCGACTTTTTCGACGAGGATGAACACTTCCTCGTCTCCAGTGCAGCAACTGGTGTGTTTGTCAATACGAACAATCCTTAAATCTCCAGTCTGAGTACTTTCTGCAGAAAATGAAGACAATGGGTTAATTGTTTATTGTGAGTAATCTAGAGCGTCATTAAAACTGTTGATAAAATGTTGTTGGAACGGGAATGCACTGCTACTTAAGTGCAACTGCGGAAGAACTAATGAATTGGAAGCACAGTAGTGGGATTACCATACATGTTAATGTAAGATACATAAAAATAATAAATGTTGCAATTGAAAGTTGGAAAACCGTTATGCTATCAGTAGATCGCGCAGAATGTTTTGAAATCAGTTTTCCCGTTCAATTAAATAGCATCCGGCTGTACTTGTGTAAACATTAAAGCAGAATAAATTGACGGATTTTTGATAAAAGTGCCGATAAAGCTGAAGTTTAGATACATGATAGCTACTATTACACTTATAAGTTATTTGCGAGTCGTAAAAAAGCATTTATAATCATTCGGAACATCCTATGATCATTTATTATTGTCAAATTAACAACTGGATTGGCTGTGCGTATTAAGGCAGGGCAGGGAAATATTTTCATGTAAAAGATTGTACTGTAAAATAATTCACATTTTCACACACTATCATCGTGTAGTACTTGTGTGTGTGTGTGTGTGTCAGACTTTTTAGTCCAGTGCATATATTAACGAACAAAAGTAAAGAATAAAAGGTGTAGGCCAGGTAAATCAAGTGTAACAAGTGTATAGGCAACTCAACTAAGCCAAGTCATGTCAGTAAAGTCAAGGCCTTGTGTTTTGTTTGCTGTGGCATTAGAGAAGACAGGGGAAACCCCATTTAATCATAGCACGAAATTGTACATGACTATATATCACTACTCTCTACCTATATATATTATAGTGTTATAACTCTCTGTCAGACTGTTTTGTTGGATAGTGCAATTAACACACCTTGCCCACACAGAAAATACAATGACAAATGGCACAAAGGTATGATACGGAATAATAACACCGCTATTTATACACACACTCTAATCATTTTATCACTCAGATATTTGCAATCACTAGTAAATATATTAAAATCTACATGCACATATATACGTTAAGCTTTAATTTATGCTCCTTTTATATAGATATTCTTATGAATTAAAAAATCCGAATAATATTCCTATATTATTATAGTTAGTGTAATTGGACTAGTTTCACCTTTAAAATTTTTTTGAACAGTAAAAACGAAGGGGAAAAAGGTTTTGAGCGTTTTGTAAGTATTTGGAGATGAGCAGAGATGGGTTTATCACTTTATCTCATCACAAGTACTCACTCTCTGCTCTGTTCACTTGTTTCAAATGCACTGCCATATATAAATTGTAGAAAAAGAGATTTCTATGTGGCTCACGTAAAAACTTATCGAATGAAACATATCTTTGGGAAATACCAAATGAAAGCATAAATCTAAAACGATTTCCTTTCCTATTCACTGACAATGAGCTTTAGTAGGAGCAACATGCTGCTAACCTTTCCATTTAGCTAAATTGTATTAGTATATAAGAAGATACATATATAGAGAGGATATAATATTATTATTGCGGTATATAGATAGATATATAGTGTTAATATATTACTTTCAGGTACCATAAAGTTCATCGCTGCAACTATAGTATAGTTTATGCCTAGACGTACCTTTCTGATGATAGTTTGGGCAATTACCTTTGGAAATTCAGAATTTATTAATGTTGACATTTCCATTGAAAAAGGGAACGGAGCAGCGTCTGGGAAAATGGCTTTTTAGTGGAAATGCAAAGCCTTACATACATAGCAATGCCATTATCATCACATGAATCTTAAGTATGTATGTAAACTCACTATCATAACATGCCCCTTTTTGTACTTATGCGTAGGTGGTAGGAAAAGCTTATTACGTTATTTATCATACATTAATTGCTAATACATTCGTTTTTATTGTAGCGTAGCTGTACCGTAGCTGATATTGAGTTTTATCTTATAAATGTAAAATTAGGGAATAATCTATAATATGTGGAACATGATTTACTTACTGTTATTTTGAATTGAGTTGGAAATGATGGGCGGACAGAGTAGATGTTCACTTTGATCAGGATTTCTTGCTATAGCTTCAAAATATAAAGCAACAACATTCAAGTTGACATTCAGTGACAATTCGTCAATCTGCTCGGCATTTGCTTTGCGACAGTCGTGGTTTTCCAGTTGAGATATTTTGTTGAGCAGCTGCTTTCGCATCTCCTTCTTAGCTACATAAATTATGTTTAGTCCTTGGAATCTATATAATTAAATATCAACAATAACAACAAACACTTTTTGAGTGATCTTTCTTCTTCTATGTGATAGAGAGAAAATAGTGAAAAATGAATTTCTGAATTAAATTCGCAAATAATTGGGATGTGTGTGGCGTACGTACACTGCTATGTGATTATTGTCTGAATGAACAGGGATTTCAATGTGGTAAGTCTCTTCTTCAATTCTGGCAGGAGGGGCAGACGTAAATCCCGTCGAGACTTCCAACTGATGAGGATGAGGATAATATGGACTATTTTCACACACCAGAGAACAGCGTATCACTGCATCTGAATGCCAATTGTGGAGCTACATATATTTAAGAAAGGCTAAAATCATTATAGAGCAACTTCTTTGGAAATTACGTCTTCATGTACAATTCTAATATAACCTAGAAACTAATAACTCAAGTTTAAAAAAAAACAATAATAGTGTTGTTGGTTGTTGTTACATAATTATTGTTATCATCATTCAATCCTTCAATAATAATATATGCATATTCATAATTGTACCTAAGTAATTATTTCACATTGGAAGTTTGGAAGGTTTATTCATCCAATTTTTGTTTCCTCACAGGAATTCCAATGTGAGTCTGTGATATTAGATTGAACTTGAATGGATTGGGAACATGTTCACTTTGACGTTTATGAAATATTATTCGATGAGACTCTATCTATCTATGTATATCGTCGTACTATTATTTTATGCAATAATTTAGCATGAAAATAATGCGGCTCACTAAAAGCAACTACAATAAACCTTTTGTGGTGTTTATTGACTACCTTGAAAACATATATAGAATATCTATACTATATTCACTGCGAGCATCCTTGCCAATGAAGATGCACGTTTGTCTGTCCATGTACCTACTTTGGGGTTTTCGCATGCTAGAACCTTGACATTCACCTTGAGACTGTTTTGGTTTTCTTCTTAGGCTTTTTAACATTATATACTATTATTATTATGTAACAATTATATATGATATATATCATCCTATCCGATGCTTTTTTAAACATTCAAAATTCCAAGCAGAGCAATAGGCAACACTATTGGGCAATCACATCCCGAACTGATGGCATTAAGATCTATCCCGTTTATTACAGTAGTGCATTATAATTATAGTAATTAACTTGCACTATTTTCCCAGTTTCCCAGACATGGGATTTTTTAAGTATAGTAATAGTTTGCATTTTGTCCTGCGCTATATATACGCACGAATAATTATATAAACCTGGACAAGTAATGTTGGTTGGGTACCCGTTATGATTTTTGAAACTTTTACAGGTTCCTATTATTCCCAGGTTGATACTGACACTATCCTTATTGAGAAATATACAAAATTGCATTTCTAATATTGAAATTAAAAGTCCATTGTTTAAAAGAGTACTTCCCTATTTTCATAGATAAATAAATGTCATATAAGTTGCAAAAAAGGTTTAGTTCCAATTGCATTGCACACACGTGTCATTATTAATGCTTGGTACCTACCTAACGGTTGGGAGGGAGTAGAAGTTGCTTATTATTCCACCTGTTGAAAGGTGAAGTTATGTGAATGAAATTAAAAATTATTACATTCAACTTGAACAAGCGTTATATGCTATGGTGGTTAATTCTCCTTAGGATTAAAAGATCGGAATTCCCACCACCACTATACGCAACTAATTCATGGAATTCCATAACTGATATATTATCTAGGTTTAATAAACTAACATAGTTTGTGTTAAAATGTCTATCTCAATCCTTTCTGAATAATACACAACGGTTACAAGACAAATCTTCAACAAGACACGAAATAACTAAAATTAAACACAGATCGGATACAAATCTAAGTTAATAATTTCATATATTAAAATAAGTTGGAGATTATAAGAAAATAGTGGACACGAAAATTAGGAAAAAGAATTATGATGTTGCATAAAATTGAATTATATATTTAGACAGAATGAACATATTATGAATATTAGAGTGAATAGTGTAGGTACCTTAACAGTTGGATAAGTTTTGAATCCATTATTATAGTTAATATTTGGAGTAGCAGATGAAGAGGAAGGATTTTCTGAAGGTGGACTAGTAGACGAGGCACTGGCACTGACACCGAGTAATTTCCCATGCTTCCCAGTCATTTCCGATTTATAGCGAAATCGGAATTTAGGCTGAGGTTGCGCAATGATTTCCAAATAAGGATTCCCATTTCCACTATCACACTCCATAATAATTCTATTAGTTTCCTAAAAGAAAGTATGCTGCCTTGTGTACACTTTTAATACTTTTGCTATATACTTTTAACAACACACGTTGATAAGGTAGCTTTTATGACATGTGTATGTGTGTGTGTGTGTTTATTATACACTACTGTCTCAATGTATCTATTAGGATTATTTGTATGTGCATAGGAAAGAGAATTATGTAAGGATGTACATTTTATGCGACAAGAACACTCGCAGAGAAATTTAAAGTTATCTTCTACTGCGTCTATTTGCTTTAGGGGAATTATTTACAAATGCAGAGTGTGAGCTGAGTTGATTAGTCATGATGTAGTTAGTAATCGCAGAATATGTAAATTACTTATTAGTAAACAGTCACTGTGTGGTGGTGGAGGAGAGAAGCACCTTTTTGTCGTGTTGTCAGAGCAGGTGTCTCTGAGAATGAGGAATCTACATAAATAATAATAGCACTGCTTAGGAGCAGATAAAGTCTGAGGATTTCTTATCTGTTGCTTGCTGCTCTAGCACTCAAGACGGCAGTGAAGACAAAGATGATTATGCCTTCCACCAGCAACTCAATTGCGAAGAAATGAATGGAACGGTTTTCCTTAGCCTGAGAACCTACACAATGTGTCTGCTGGACACTTTATCTCCCTCCTCTCCATCCTTCGACTACTACAAAACGCATACAGATATCTTCTTGCAGTGTATAGAACTCTCCTGTCTCTGCCTCTTCTCTGCCTGGTTTATGTCCTAAGCACTTTGGGAATCCATGTAAAAAAATGTTTGTGGGGGAACCCAAATTAATACGTTGCAGTTGCAATACTTACTCATAATGTTTTTACTCTGTATTATTATCCTGCAATATTATTCAACATAAAAAAATTGCATTGTACGTATACACTATACGTCCATGTAACTATGTAGGAATTATCAGGATGAGGATGTTCAAACTGAAAAGAAGCAAAGTTGAATGTTCAAGTAGGCAAAATCAAGGTTGGGAGTTTCCATTCCTTCACATTACAATAGATTCATACCTAGACACGTTTTATAGTAAAACTAGCACAGAGACGTTCATTGCATTATCATCAAGACCTCTCAAATTCATCAAATGCATAAAATAACAATAATGTGCTATTATCGGATTCTAACATAATTGATGGTGCTAATTTTACGCACGTTTCAAGAATGAACTACACAATAATACAGAAGAATCCAAAAAATATAATAATAAAAAGGCAAATACATGTATGCGAAAAATATTTTTTTCTACCAAAGTCCTTATCCGCCAATACATCCCTGAACACACCTGTATATTGAATACATGCTAAAATAACAAATCCGTCATTATTTTTAAAGAAGCGCATAATTGAGTTTCATAAATTCTTTTAATTTCCAACAGATATACGCCATTTTCACAGGAAATCCAATTTCCCCAAAACTTGAATTTTGTCTCATAAAAACAAATCTACACACATTAATATTATTTTTTATAACTACTATTTACTGCAATGAATTCTCTCTAATTATGAACAACTTTTTCAAGTAGAAGTAAATGTTATATGCACATGGATTTACTGGGCGGATTATTTTCTCAATCAAAGGAATTGGGCATAGATCTTGAAAATATTCAGAGGAGAATAAATGCATAATTTTGAGAGTGCCTGATTCTCGTGTTGTGCTATTCTGTGTGGTTTCTGCAAGTTGGGTTTATGTGCACAAGCTGAACTGTTGCTTTTGCATGTTGGCTTTGGTTTTTGGCTTCCTACGTGGTTGTGTCTGTCGGTGGACTACATAGAATCTAGTCAAGTCATTCCCTTTTCTGCTATTCTCCAACTAAACATTTGCCCTAAGCCAAATGACTGATACGATAGTGCACTGTACTGTAGTGCAAATCCAAGTATCATCAGTTAGTCTAGAGCTACTTCACTCTTCTGGCTTTGTTACACTTACTTACTCCATGGGGAATTCCCATTCTATCAACTTGTACCAAGGAATCCAGCGTAACTGATTATCTCAGTCTCTCTCTCTCTGTTGCTAGTTTATCTTTTCAGTTGTAGTTGTAGCACATATCTATCTATGTACATACATTTTGTAGATTCACTAAATTTCCAGTAGTTGCGCAATATTTATTACTCAGTTGCATCATTTTTGAGGGGTTAAAAGATTAAGGAATTGGATTTAACTATTAAAAATCGTTTATGACTGAGTCTAATCTAATAATTAAATATTGGGGATTATAATAATAAACATAATAAACATATACTTAACATCATAAACACCAACAACGCAGTAAATAATTTGGATTTACAATTCTGGATGCATCATCATCATTTTTACAATTGCCTAATATTAACATGACCGACCGTAAAAGAATCTACATAGCTAAATGCTAATACTTTTACAACTCAGATTTCCCAGAATTGAAATTGCAATGCGCAATATTTTGGTTGTTTGATTCACCTTGATCATACTACAACAATACAATATTAATCCATTCTAAGAATCCTGAAACTAAAAACTAAATGCATGATTTTACTAAATTAAACAGTATGCATTAACTAATCACGATTTAAAATTAACAATTGTAATTACTTATATAATAGGTTCATATTTAATTCAGACTTTCAGATGTGGAGTTATTTATTTAAATAGAGCTACGTTTAATAAACAGAATTCTTTACAACATAGTTGCACTTAGCGTATTATCGTACAAAAATAATTTGCAAAATACGATGAGTTCAACTCTCAATGTCTAATTAATTCTTAAACGGAACGTGTAAGACACCTTAATTGTTGTTATCTCCCTTAAATTACGGGATAAAGAGCGACAGTCACTTCAGTATTACTTTGATCTCTGATCTGTGTTGAAAGAATCATTGTTAGTGTTAGAGTTTTATCGCGATTTCAGATGTAAGTAAAATATTTTGAGTTGTGACGCTAGCTAAGTTCGATAATCTGTATACAAGATCATAAATAGGAAGACTAGGAGTGGAATTTATGTTTTATCATCACTTAGAAATTCCTGGGATTACCGAATGGTAGGTACAGTCATAGTTGTTTTGGGAATCCACAGATGAAGATGACACGATTCTTAAACGAAAAGAGATTAGCCTACAGTCTGCAGTTTAGATCATAAGCCTGCAACACATTGCACGTAGAATAACATGTAACTGTTAGTATATGATTAGTAATAAAGGAAGTGTACTGGGAAATAAGACACGTTGTAGCGATGAATACAAAGCTGTATTGTTCTTCTTCGAGTTCCATGCATTCATGTGTCAGTGCATTATACTCTCCTGTTATCATATCCCTTCAATATTGAACAATGAAAAATGAAACAGTAATTAAGCATTTTATGATGTAAGAAATTAAGTCGACTTCCTTTCTTTTAAGTGCATCCTTCAAGTTCAGGTCTATGACTTCTTCTTCATTCCTTCAGTTTTAACTTTTAACCGAATATAATAGCTAGGTATAGCTATACGTTTTAAACGTGAGTTACTTCACATGTGTTGCAGTTCATAATTGCATTATGAATATCGTAGCAGATCTGGGCAGACAACTAGAAAACAAATGTCTTTTCTACATTTCCCCTTTAATATTTTTGTGAGTCTTGGTATAGAATTTAAATTTGAATTAGATTGCATCTATTCTATATTACAATCTTTTATATTAATAAAACTCTCGAATAAACTTCGGGCACCAAACTATTAAATATTTGTAGGTTTGATTTATTCCTACTAATCATTAGGTAAAAGAGGCAACATGATTTAATTCCCATTTAATTCCTATTTAACGTATTTGAAATCATAATTCACAAATGAAGCAAATCAAGACATTACGAGCAAAAATCAACAAATTCATTTATTGAATTGGATTTTCCATTTTTTTCATACGCTTTTTCCCATACCTAATTTTCTCCCAGACTGTATGTGCCAGGCAAATTTAATTTTAGGAGTTGGAATTAAAAGATTCATCTTACAGTGTCTACATCAGCATGTAATTTTGATGTTTCTTCTCTTCTCTGATCTATTTTTCCTTTTTAACGCATTCAGACAGTCACCAGGTCCATTGGGATTTTAAATCGTTGAATGTATATAAGAATGGTGGTAGGTTTGCTATTTAGTAATTCCTTATCGAGTGTGCCGTATCGTATATTGCTGTAAATGACACACGATTTTTATTTGCGGCATTTCGTAAAAGCCGTAAATATATGTATGAATGTAAATTATACATAGGTACCTAACATATTTACGGCATTTATGGCAATTACGTACCGCATGCGCATGCGAGAACAAAAAATCTTTTACTACTCTTAGCGCTGATAAAATGCTGTGATCTTGTGTGTGAAGAGAGCTCCAAGATTCTATTTTTGCCATATTTTAACATATGCCGAATAATATTTTTAGTATTCATATTCTCCATCTCCGAATCATCCATTAACATCCCCTTCCATCCAAATAAAATGCTACAGGCTAAATAAATATTACCAGCATTTCGAATTTTTACATATTATTAATTGCCATTGACCCGTAATATGAACTGTTTACAATAATAACATACCAAGACCAATTTTAACGGTTAAATTCTCAACTATAAGCCAAGCATTTGTCTAGGTATATGAAGATGTCAACACAATTAAATTATGAGAAATTCAGACTAATGTGAAAAGCTATGTATATCAGTGTTTTTATTGAAAATGTAGCGGGTATGTCCTATAATTTTTATTTAAATGTAATCATTATCATTGATACTGAAGCTTTGATTTAATGATTAAAAATACATTGAGTACATTGCATAGCTATACCATTGGCACATACGTAGGTATTCATTAAAGCAAGACGAATAATTTTACAGTCTGTGCAAAAAATCAATTATGTATTTAAGTATAAAAGTATTCCTATCGGAAAAACTAAGTTCAAGCACTGATCTTTCTATTTTCCTGATTCCATTATATTATTTATGAGAGTGATTTAAAGATGGATTTGACTATGGATTTGGTTACAACAACGATTGTAATGACCAATAAAATTGTTAAAATGTTAATGAAGTGGTACTTGAGTGTGATGTACAATACAAAGTGAAATATTTATCGCTATAGTTTATTGATCAATGTTCATTCATAATATAGTTAAAATCAAATGAAAATCTAACGCAAATTCGATTGTTTAGCCAGGGTATGTAAATCTTTGGTTAGAATGTGGTGTAGCAATGTTTACATAATGGTCCTACCAAATTCTTCATGGTTTCAAGTGTAAAAAGGGAAACTCAAGTTGTTATTTATATTATATAGTACCACATTCAGATTGAATCTAAGTAAATCGACTAAAGTTAAATCTGAACCTATTGCGTAATTTACTTTTGGTTAAATAGTAACGAAATATAATTTTGTCTGTTCCTTTAGGGAAGACAACATTAAGGAGTTTTATTTAGTGAACATGTGAATTCTATTGTGATGAGTATCAAGAGTAGGTAATAATACATAGAAGGTATCAGAACTTGAGGAGATATCTCGAAACTGCCTTAATCTATGTGGATTTCTACTTAAGATCTGTCCTAGAACTTTCCATTTCTTTTCATTCTCTGATACAGATATGCATTTAAGTTCCTAAATGCAAAGTAGAAGTTTAATGAAGCAGAGAATGAGTATTCAGATATAGAATGCTTATATAATATTGATTTTAGGTAGCATTTAGAATTAGTCTTCAGTAACTTTTTTGAGAGGGAAGGAAACAGTTTGATCAACAAGTTTTCCTGTTCCTGCATATTCACCTTTTTACTTTTTTAAGAGTCTCGTTAATTGTTTTCTGAATATTTTAATTGTTTTGCAATTTTAATTGTTAAACACAGAAGTTTTACTCTGAAAACTTGAAATAATGACATTTCTTTATACGATTCTGATAATTTTGAGTTGTTTTCATAATCTGTGTCAAATATCAGGGCTTCCTACACGTCCCCGACCAACTGAATACAAAGGCGCAGCGGATTTAGATCAGGAAGATGACGAAAGTCCATATCCAATTTATCCATTCCAACAGTATATTCAAGTTAGGAAAACCGTCAGGTAAGTTGCATTGTTAATTTGTTACTTGTACTTCCACGCATTGCTGAAAAATTGCGGAAGGAAAACAAAAATCAACCTATTTAATTACAATCAACTTAATTTTACTTATGCCAAAAATATTACATGGCTTTTAATTACTTAATAAATTAAGAAAACTGTTGAATTTATTTTCATTCGAAAATTCACAATTATTATGAAACATTTTTCAATGCTTTTATTTGGTATTCCCAATAAAAGCCGGCGTCAGTACATGTGCTACCTCCGTTTTTCCTCATGTTTTTATGCAATCCCAGTTCTTACAAATTTATTCTGTTTTCCAATTCGTGTTTTCTGTTGGTTTACTTTTTCTTGAAAACTGCAATAATAGAGCAGAAACAAAAAGAGCAAATGCGGCAACGAAAAGAAAGTAGAGTTAACTTTTTCCCAAGAGAAAAAGGAATAGAATGCACAAATGTGGTAGCAGTTATTTGTGTAATAGTAAGGAATGTTGTTTTTGTAGAATTAAATGTGATTAAGTGCATGAAACGGATTTTGCATAATATTCTAGTGTGCAGCATTTGCCGTCTTATTCTTACTCAGGAGAATCAGGAGATTCCCACCAACCTTCCGCCTCGCATTTAGCGTCTGCATCAGAGCAAAACAATCATGGAAATTCTGAAGCTAGCCATTACAGAATCCCAATTCTACGGGAAGAAATACAAAATCACAAAAAACAAGAAGTCTACGAAGAAAAAGGCTATTCAGATGCAGATTATGAGCATCAGACATATCGTGGAGATGGACACGGCGAAAGTGATAATGAACATGACAATTATCATCCTTCCGCTACATCAAATCATCACCGACCGATTCCTAGAGGAAGAAGATTGCATGATTCCTTAGATGGAACGTCAACAAAGTTACTGGAATACGCTGCAAATAATTTGTACGACAGCGCTGCTCATGAAAAAGGGATTTACCAAGCCCGAGAAGATATTTATTGCCCTCCTGTCATTGACTTTGATCTTAGCTCAAAGGACATGGCAATGGGACAAGGCCGATCTAGAGGGGCTAAACCCAGACTTAAAGGCTTGGGATCAAAGATCTCTTGCTTAAAAAACAAATATTTCGGCTCAGAGCCACTGCCAAAGGAAATCTTCCCACATCCTTCAGAATCAAGACATTCCATTATAGAAATACCAACTTTCGACGAATTTTTAAATACAATGAGAAAGGGAATACGCGCGGATTCCTCATATCACTTTTAATATTAATTCAGTTTTACATTGCTAAATGTTATTGTTGTAAATCGTTAACAATGTTATTAGCCAAGATAGTTTTCATTATAGAATTCATTTAGGTAGTCCAGCTACATGTCCTCCTGTCGATTATAGTGTTGGATTCTTTTGTCTCCATTTTGTATATGCAATTGTATTTTGATTTGAAGAAATGTGAAATTCAATTTTTGAAATGGGGCTTTCTGTTAAATCAGAAAATTTTGTAGATTTGCATTATTATCATTAAATTGTTAAATAAAGTGCCGTAAAATACTGGGATGAAATTCAGATTAATTATTAACATTAAATTATATGCACAGATAATGGAGACTTTTTGAAGCCGAATTGCAAAGATCAATCAAAATGACAAGGGTATACAATAAATCAAAATTGTTCCGTTTGAAAATAGCAGTATGGTCTAATTTTGTTCGGTAATGTTAAAGGAGAGCATCAAGTCACGTATAGAGCATAAAAATAATTTTTTGTAACTAGCTACCTGAAATTGACAATAAGTGTAACATGTACATACAAAGATGTTTTATAATAAAATAACTGGAACACAAAAGAGATAAATGTATCTTGGAGTGTTTTACGACTTTGACTTCTTTGCGCTGTGACATAATGTCATTACAGGAAATCAAACAAAGTATGCAATTAAATACTCTGTTACGCGATCTACCTATTTCTACGTTTGTAGTAGTGCGGATCTTTTAATGGAAAGGCAGCAAAAAGTGAGGAAATGATCTGGGAATGTTCCTGTTTGTCCTGTAGTACCTATATAGATACTTTGCACACTCGTTTATTTTGTTGCAGGTTTTGGTAAAAATGTTGACTGGGGATTGTAGAGTATAACATAGTAAACAGAAAGGAATAGTGACACAGTCGCAAAATCTCAATCAGCAGAGGTTAGTAAGTGGAGAGATAATAAGAGTAGTAGTGGAAGTGAAGTTGAGCCAAGCCTGTAAGAAAGAGCGAAAGTTGCTCTTCATCAACAATCAAGACAGGATAGGTGAGGACCAACCTTTACGCTGACTTTTATTAAAGTCTGTTGTATAGGTACCTCTATATCTATCTAATGTAACTGTAGTGAAGTGAAACTTGGATTTTTTCCACTTGAATTATGTTTCCGATCGGCTGAGATGATCAGATGTACAACTCCTACCACTATACTACGTAATAAAATTTTATATAACTATGCTATCATGTAATCTCGTAGTTGTTTACATTAATTTCCAATAAACTAAAGGTTATATACTTGTAAACTAACTATTAGCTTTTATTTGAACCACTATTACGTCTATTATAGCTAGTCCATTCCTTTTTCCACATTCTACAATAATAACAGCTTTTTATGTTGATGTTCTCGACATGCTACATTTATCTCACCACAAAAACCACACACACCGAACTTTTTACTTGATTTGGAGTAAAAAAACACATTAGGATATTAGGAAGACGAAAGAAGTCGTATCTCCCTTTTATTTACTACAAGAAGTAGATGATTATTATTAAAATGGCTACGCATCAAAAAAATTAGTTTGGAAACTAATGCAATTTGGGTTGGACTTATTAGGCTCGATTATAAATAAGATTAGAATTATGTTTGTGGGAAAAATGTGGGTTAACAAACATGATTTTTGGTTAAGTTGTCATTAGATGCTGAGGTAGCAGCAGTGATATTTTTCAGTTAAAATAGCAAGATTCGTGCAGGATTCTCTTCGTGACAATGTTTAGACAAAGAGGCGGATAATTACATATCTTTCTATAACTCTCGTGTGTCTATGCCTGTACGTAAATGGTTACTTCCTTTCCGTGGCTTTGCTTTTATTTGGTAATAATATCTCAGTAGTGTGTGGGATCATTCTAATTTCATCTTTTTCGCACACAAACAATTTTTCTACGTATTTTATGTGTATAAATTGCATATACAAATTGCAATAGTGAGGATAATTCAATGAAACTCATTAAACAAAAAGGGTAATTATTAGACTGTAGTAGTATTTAGCAATAATGTAGAGAATGAAGAAACCCGTAGCTAGCTAGAGTAGTATAAGTGGATTGTTAATTTTTGCAGCGGACACTATTAAGAATTTATTATTGAATGGTAGGTACTATGAATGAAAAGTGTATGAATGGACTTCCTCGAGAATTCTGTAATGAAATATTATAAGTTTATAAGTTTGCATTGGGATTTATACACAGAGTGTGTGTTAGTGTGTGTTTATCTATAGGATTGCGAATGACCATTGACCTGCTTTGGATGAATCCATTTTCTGAGAGATTTTAACCACGAGCTCGCAACAAAACAAAACAGAACGTAAAACGCAGCCATTCAACTCCCATAGCCGCAACAATAAATTATAATGGAAATTCGAACACCTAATATACATAAGTGAATTACTGCTCTTTGCTTTTACTTTAGCATTTGTTTAAATTGATTACCCCTACTATATAATATTACTATATAGTAATATTGCGAGATTGCCGATTGCGACTATATTATATATATATATATGGGTTAATGCTGTACTTTTACACAAGACAGTCTCTGTCTCTCTTTAGAAAAACTGTTAACTGAACATTAAAGATACCTATGTACTAATGAGGATTGTATTTCCCTGTGTAAAAGATAATGGGCCCTATTGTTTTGAGTTTTTATTTTGAAAACTACCTTAAAGTGTGTAGTCAGCTAAGATATAATATGCATTCATTGAAGCATTGAAATGATGAACGAAAAATCATCTATGCATAGGTCGTCACTTTCAGGAATTTCTAATACGATTGTAACCAGTGCTGTGCCAGTCAATTACCAATATGTAAATGCTCGCTGTGAATTTCCTTTTTTACTTTGCATTATGTGACATGACTTTTTCTAGAAGATTCCTTTGTATGATATAATGTTGAAAAACAGGTTCTTGCGGGTTTCTTCTTTCTTGAAGACTTTCATCCCTCAACACCCTTTCACTCTCACTTATCTGCGTCTGAAGAGCTATATGCAATTTGTAGATAAATGCCGTTATTATCGTGTAACAGAGAATGTGCGTATGTCTACTACAACGCAAATTAATTAGTTAGACAAGCAGATTGAAATGAACACCTTTGACTTATGTTACTGAAATCTTTGGCATGTGAAATAGTTCAAAAGTGAAAATTTCTTTGCGTTGACATTCGAGAAGTAATTAATAGCATGTCATGTTAATTTAGAATTACATTTTAAAGATTGTGAGTTTGTAGTCGAAGGATTTTAGCCTTTATTCAATAATAACCAAAAATATATAAGTTGTATACGTAATACATTTTTTCACAAGGCACACACTTTGTAATAGCATAAAGAAGATTCTGAACGTGTGGGAGAATTACATTTGTGTTATTAGTCTTTTCATATTAGGAATTACTCAATTCTAGATTTGAGCCGGAGATTTGCAATGACCCATAATTTCAGCGTTATTTTGTATTGTTAGCTGATATTTGAATTTTTTACACATATTTTTTACATGTCGACATTTTTTTATTTGTCAACTGACATGAAACCGTAAACCCTGATATTACGGAGTAGTTTACTTTTGTTGATTTGTATATAAGTAAGTTTGAAGTTAGTAAAACTCTGGATTTTTTGCACATCAATAAACTCTGACTACTTCATTGCTTTGTTTATGTATAAAAGTTTGTCATTATCATATATATAAAATACATAGATATATAATATAATATTTTGCTGTGAACTATACAAAATAATCGGTACTCTTCATCATAGTGTTAAGATGACAAGAAATTTGGCTTGCTTGATTGACTGGGAGGGGAAACAAATAAATTTAATGACTATTGTACAATATAATTAATGAACTACTGCTCTAATTATTTGCTCCATCCGGCATTTTGTACTGAAGCATGAAGCCTTAAACCTCCCTTGATTCCAAATCGGATGCGGGGCAATTGTGGGATTGGGATGGCAAATCTCAAGTACTTAATCTTTGGCTTCCATCCCCAGCCTGATGACTGAACCTGAACAGCAGGTGCGCCTGTCCCAACAAAATTTTCATTAGTTTCATGTCAAAATTCAAAACTCTAGGAAAATCTTAAAAAAACTTATGAAAATGAAAGCCATTATACCCCATCCAAGGTCTCCACGTTCTTCAGCAACTGGATAAGCGTCTACTACTTCATATTCTCCTGGAGAAGGGTGGGCAAAGGTGAAGCAGGCCATCATCGCCACCAGCACACCAATAACAACCTACGCACAGAGAAATCACAAAAATCATTTTCAGAGAACAAAGGAATAACAAAGCACTGTAAGTAAATTTCCATTTGTGCGCCTGTGCGGGGAGAGAAAATGAAAAACACTGAAAAAGAGGAAAATATCGTTTCAACCGCGAAACTTGAATTCTCTTTTCAGTTCACCGTATTTAATAACACAAAGGAAAATTGTGAAGTGTAAGAGATTTTCATTTCTCGTCTCAAGAAAATTGGTGTTGTAATTTTAAATCCAAATGTGAGTAACAACATTAAACGTATACAGAGATGTAATAATAATAAGCACAAGACACACAAAAAAGGTTGAGGTTGATTTTCTTTTCTTGGTTTTATAATTGTAACAGTAGTGTTGTGATTTTTTTTTTCTTACCATGGCTTTAACTGCCATTGTGATAAAAAGCTTGGTTTGGTAAAAGGCGAAGAAATCCAAGAAAAAGGCTCGGTAGATGTGAATATCTCAAAGTTAACAGTTAGAATGTAATGATAAGAGTTTCCTTGACGGTTTATATAGTGGAAGAATTTGTGACAGAATAGTTTGATTGGATCGATGCACTCTGTGTTGACTATACGTAAGTAAAGGTAGGTACTCAACGCAATGTACATAATTCACAATATAAGATCTTAAAGAGTAATATCTCGTCTACTACTCGAGGCATGCATGCAACTTTGTTCCTTAGAAGGAAGGTGTCCCCATTTTACCCCTGAGGAGGGTTATTATTATAAGCTATATCTTCCTCTCTTCTAGTTCATCTGTACAAAAGCTAAGTACATACATACATAATGTATGTGTTGTGTGTATGCTACAGCTGACCTGTTGGGGTTAGGCACTCATTGAATCGACTCTACCTTTTATTTAGTAGTAGCATGCTATAGTATTATATATTAATTGCCCTTGGTTATCCATACAGTACCTATACATAAATATTAAAGACGTAATTCTCCTTTTAGATTACTCAATTGAAGAATGAGTGGGCACAGAGAGTGCTATACATAATGGATGTTGTTGGGAAGTAGATGTGGGCAAGTCTTCTTGGCATGTCAACTCCAGAGCTGGCTGACCAGTCCCAGAAGAGCCAACTGCAATAATGAAGCTATGCAATAGGAAAAGTGTGTCTGTACAGTGTCATGAGAGCTTCCGGTTCCCCAACAACAACTAGACAAGATACACTGCACGCCTCCGAAATCGAAAGTAGTGCTCTTTACCTGGCATGCTTGCCCTGCTCTTACTTTACTTATACTTATCCACTCTAGCTAACAACAAGTAAGTTTTCATATTTGATTTCATTATTACTTCCTTCGTTCATTTTCATTATGCATTGTTGCATCATTCATTTATGAACGTAATGCTATTACTTTTACCATTTACACTTTTCTTGCAGGTGCGGCATCACCAAATCCATAACGCAAATCGCAAATCGTGTCCAATCCCACAAAATGAAACAATGAACCTCTGATCTAACAAAGATTTTTCCCTTGTCTTAAAGAATTTTGCTTTACTCTCTGTAGTAATGTGAGATACATGTAAGATAATGGGAGGATATACGATATTTTTGCCAGACAATCTGTATCTCACTGTGAAATACAATGGCTCAGTTCTATCTAAGTTGTAGATACAACAATTTATGCACAAAAGTAAAAACCTGTTTCGCTTCACTTGCTCTGTGATACATTTAGATGTAGATTGTGCCTAGGTTCATAACTCTCTACTCTTCCATCATTTTCATACAGTATTGTTTGTAGGAAAAATGCCCATGTCTTTTGAACTACAGAAATAATATGTAGTGTTTCTTTAGATTTTGTACCTAAAAAATCATTTCATTTTCTATCGACACCTATTCATAGAATCGCTCAGCTATAAAATTCACTGGGAGAGAAGAATCAACCTCTATTATATAGGTAGTTGGCTTTGATTTTATTTTCAACATATCCTGTCATACAGTGTGCAACTTAAGGTTACTTCGGTAAGTCAATTTATTTTTCTGTAATCCTAACCTTCTCTGTCCTTTCTTGACACTTGAGCATTTCAGGTGCGTATCATTATTTATTTGACACTGTAAAAATAATTTACAAAGGGGAATGTGAAAACCAATAACCTCATGCAAGATCAAAATAACTTTTATTCTTGACTTTGTTCCTTTTTTACTACTACATCTTAGATCGGAAAGCTTAGATAGTCTCGACGAGCACTAATGAGGTGTGAAGAAGGAAAGGAAGAGTTTGAGCAATGCATGCAAACATTCAAAATTCAATGTCTACAGAGATAAAACGCAAATTGACATAGCCAAATCATAATTTTCCTCCAAGAAAGAAGATTAACCCCCTTAAGGTAAATTTCCTGTACTCAATCAGATCAAATTTCAGAGAATTTTTTTTTCTCTAGGGTAGGCAATGGTCTTTAAGTAGGTAGCTATATATTATAGTTCTAACTCTTTAGTTCCTCTAATTATTAACTATCAATGCGGAATTGCTCCAATATTCTTTATATCAATTATCTTTAATTATTAATCATAGAGTTTACATGAATGATATAGAGATATGCCTTGAGGCTATGTACATTACGTTAGTGTTTAATAATCATGCACTCCTTATTTTCTTTTTCTCGGCTATACTTTATGTGCTTTAGTGGGCACTTGCACATTTATACAGATTGTACGCATGTTTTCATTAGCTAAACTGATATTTTAGTGTGTACTGTATGTGTTAAAGGGGCAATTAATGAAACGTTATGGGATCGGCTTGCACATTGCACAGCAACAGACTTTTTTATGTGAAGCCAAATCAAAACTTGAATTTCCTATGCTATAGTTTTTCAACAGCAGCAGCCAGCCCCCCTCATCTCTGTATTTCATTCTACACTGCATAGAGACTAGTGCCAAGTTATTAGGAATAAAATGTTAAACACTAAATAGATTTACATTACTTTTTACTGTAATTTGATGGTTATTAGTCATTAAGTATCAACTAAGGGTAGGACGTCAGATTAGGTAAACAAGACAAGGCACATTAGATTGCTTGACTAGAAAATTGGGACAGCTTTCATAAATTCATTAGCATATGGACAGATAGCAGTTGTGGTTAAGCTTTTATTTCTCATTGTTACATCTAGGTAGACACTTATTATTTTAATTTGCTCAGATCAGACAGAGACACAACTATACAGACAATCAACTCCAGACAAATAATTTACGAGTCAATATACAACGTTTTCAGTATAATTGTCCAACTCTGAAGATTTTTTTTGCTTTAAAATCTTGAGATTTACATAAGTCACTTGCTTTTAGCTAATGAGTTACACACGCTAAATAACGCTGTAACTCTCAATTCTCACTTTTCACTCTCTTTGAAAACATCAAAACTTAAAAATTTGTCTAATCGTAATTTTTAGAGTGGCTGTCCTAAATCCATTTGATAACAAAGGAATTAAATGTGTAATTGTTTTGTATCTAGTGCTTTGCGTTTAGATATTTATGCAAATACTACGGAAAAGCGCATTTAACAAATTATAAGAAATGGATCAGATATTTTATCACATTTGTAATAAGATTACTTCACAAAGTTTGCTATACTATTAGGTAACAAAAGATGATAAGATATTTAATAATGAGCTCTGCTTAACTAATTGGTAGACATAACTTATAATTATATTTTAATTTCGCTAAAAATGACAAACTTCCTAAAAATGTAAGTTTATTATAGATCTTGATATGCATTAAAATCCTGTTTTCCTTATTCACTCTACTTACTTGAACATACAGTAAGTATCAAAGAGCAATAGGCAACTAAATTATTGTTAATCTTAGAATCTAAGTTAACTAACTTATTGATATTATTCTAACTGTTTGTCTGAGGTTCAGTCGTATTTGTACTGCAATTAGGAAAGCAAAGAAAACTTGATAGTTTCCTTTTGTTGCACAAAATAATAATACCTAGATAAACATTTCAGTCTATATACTTCGTTATATGTATATATGTAATAATATTATAGGCATCTATACTTATATAATATAAGCATGGTAATCATTATAGTAGACAGATTGCGTTTTCAGCTCGAATTAGACAGACTTTTTCACCTATAAACAGCACAAGTGTAATCTGTGCTAGAGTAATAATAGATTACGACTGCTAATAAAACGTGCGTACGAAGTGTGTAATGTAATGCTCTCCTAAAAACATTTTTGTGCACAGCCACAAGGAAAACTTTTCATTTAAATTATACAGCTTCTATTTTATAGCTTGATAAAATGGCAGTATGTGTAATTTCATTTTTTTCATTCACATTCATACAGACAGATAACAGATGCACTTTTAAAATTATAGTCAACAATGTATATACTTTGAGTCTTATAGGCAGTAGGATTTATTGCTGTCTTATTTTGATTTGATTACAACTTGAGAACAAGCAAATTACTCAGGGCTAACTAAATGTTGCAATTACTTTACCTAAGATAGCTGATCAGAAAATAAAAATGAATGCAAACATTTTTAGCCAAATGCACAGAATATTGGCGACTACATGATAACATGGTGTTAACAATTGTAAAATCTAATGCCGGATGGAGGAGGACCCCAACCTTTCATTTACTTTTTGGCAACATAATGCTAATTTTCAGGATCAGCGAACAGAAATTAACGTTTATGCATGGATTGATAAAAAAAATACTTCAAATTCAGATTGCCTAAATGTATTCACAAATATAAGAATTCCAATCATGCGATTCCGTACGATATTAAATTCATTTTAAAAAAATATACATTTATTAATAGGAAGTAGGTTTGTGTTTTCATTCATTAAAATAATATAATACAATAATAATAGATTTTCTCCCTCGCGCAACTGCATTGGTTTCAAAAACCCCTGACTTGGTGAATTATATTTAAACAATAATTGTAATTAAATGAAGAAATGAATTTACAATTTTTTTTTACAATTTATGACATTCACTAATATTGTTTTTTTTGTGGTCAATAATTATGAAAAAGACAATCTATACTATTTCCTTATAGTTAATAAAAATAATAATTTTTGGCCAATTTTATATGTAGCATCTTGACCATAAGAAAAATTCGATGATTGTTAATTTTTCTGTAGTACCTATGTAGTAAGTGAAAATTATGAGTAGCTAATCGACTTGTTTTTTGGAAAAAATATTTAATATTAATTGTAAAAATTAACAAACTGTGTAATGCATATGAATTACAAAGTTTCATTGCTTTTACATTTTAATTTCCTCACCTTAATTTTCTGTTTACAATTTGTGCTTGCCCATGCCAGTGTGCGCTAAACATCTTTATGTATGTATCAGTTAAAATTAGAGGTGCCGAATAAAATTTATGAAAGGGGACTGAATATATACTGTAAAAATGTTGGCAAAAGTGAATTGGCAAATTGGGAATTGAAGCGTGCTTAGGTATTAATATCTTTTGGACAACAAAAGTCATAAAGTTGCATCTTATGCTTTTATCCCCAACAATAACAATAATATTATATAATGGTTAAAGAGGTGAGTGTGACGTGAGGTGTTAACTCTGCATTTATAAGCAGTTTAATAATTATTATGTATGACAGCAATGGGATTTGTCATGTTGATGATTAAGTAACGAAATGGTAAAAGAAAAGAGCTGAAGGGAAGAGGAAGGAGTGCATTGATGTGAACTCATCGCTTTTGTCTTGTGCCATTATTAAAGGCGCAGATCGTTTTGCATTATTGTAGGTAGGTGGAAGGTAGAAAAGTAAATTAATAGAAGCGACGTACTCCTTTCAGCTACTAAACGTTTCTGTGTGTAGGATTTGATTGAATGAAAAAAAGGACAAGAATTGCGATTGCAAACAGCTTTTTTTGTGTGGCCAGGTCAGGCCAGACTTATCTACTTAATAGCCTTATTTCTCTGCAGTTGACTTCAATCTGCATTGATTTGATTAGACATGAAGGTGCGTGTTTGTTACATAAGTCATGTATGTACACTGTGCATATATTGCTTGTTAAACTTCATGTGTGAGTTTTGACGTTTGCTGTGATGCAATCTTCTATTATTTTCATCTACGGAAACCAAGTAATTCTTCCTAATGTTTTTCTATAGGTAGGTAGCTTAATTTCGCCTTTTGATAAATAACCTGTACCTGCAGGACCGGCACTGCACATATTTTTTCCTTTTGCGTCGATGAACGTTTATTCCTGTCCCTAATTATTACAATGATAAACTTGTATATCAAGGATGACTTTCTCTATATTATATCATACTTTTATGCTATACTATCGTCCCATATATCATTCAAAATGTAAATTATTTATTACCATTCGTAGAATCTACCAGTAGCTCTTCCTTCACTACACATAGATAGATAGTTGTGAGAGAGGGAGAAAGATTGATTGAAAATTTATGACTAAATTAATTGAAGGAAATATTGTTTGACTGCCAATTTATATAACTTGTTGCTACTTATACATATCCACACTATAATCTTCTCTCTCTCTCTCTCTCTAGCTAGAATCACACTTTACAGATATCTACACAAAGAAAGATACATTCTCTGCGTCTTTGATATAACAGACATGCTTTTGATGAACTGTCGTGACTCCTTATAATGGCACATTGGAATTTCTGACTTTTTTGATCTACGATTTTAATGATCAATGCTCTAACAACATTTTTTACAGACATTGACAATTTAAAAGAATTTTACCTACCTACTTATTTTCCAAGAGATTATTACAAAATCATCAGGTTTACAATTGCATAGAAAACAAAGAGCCGAGGAAGCTTTTTCAAAGGGATACAATTGTTTTTTCTAGATTCGATTACAATTATTGTTAGTAGTTTCTGTTTCTACGTGGTGAAGATATTTATTGATTTTAGGTTTTTACAATCCTAAGTTATCTAACTAGATTGCTAATCCAATTGTTCTACTTTTTTCTTTGTATTGTTGTAGAAAGGAAATGATTTATCCTTCCGGAATTTATGCGGCTAGCTTCTATTCCCATTTACAACTCGATAGCTCCTAGAATATTATTGCTTAGATGTTTTAGTACCTAATTATAATTTACATGTAACCTGCTGCACAATTATAGGAAATGATTAGGATGCAAAACGCAAGCTAGCACCAACTTTCCTCCAACGATAATTTTCTTGTTACTTAATCATTTATTTGTTCTACATTTATTCGCACAATAATGCTGCCAATCATAATGCCGTGCCGTAGGTGGCACTGAAATGCAAATTCCAACATGCAAATTTTATTTATTCCTTAGAAAATTAATTAAAAATGTTACATTGTAGACCTGCGAAATTATTACGCATAACATATAGTTATTGAACACGAATTCTTAAGAAATAGATACTCACGTTATACCTATCTACGCTATAATAATTGGCTATATGGCGAATATTTTGTTTTTTCAAATAATTTTTCGCAATTTTACGGAGTGTCTTTACCTTTGTCCCTTTTTGTAGGCATAGGACAGGGGTAATTTCAATAATACATTTTTTAAATATTGTTTCCCGAATTTGTGAAAGGTGAAACATTTTGAAATGCTACAAATATTTAAAAATTCGTTACGTTGTGTTGCATTACATGTATTTATATAATGTTGACTTTTGCAAAAGGTTGCAACATGCGAGATATGAGATCCAACATAAAAATTTCATTTATTACTTAGAAAAATAATTAAAAATTTTCCACTATTGTGTACATTAAGCGTTAAGCAAGATGCCAAACTACCTTCTCAAGAAATTGGAGTTATAAAAATGTTTATGTATTGAATTTTCATCATCTTAAGATTTAATTTTGATCACCTTTAGAAATATTTAATCTCGATCATTTAAAGATCTATTTAATTATTTAAAGAAATGCAATTTGAGTGATTTAATTTCCTGACAAGATTAAAAATACTTTGATTTTATTATTTACAATCAAATACTTAGATCAAAATGTGAATTCAGAGTTCCTCAACAACTCTGAAGACCCATTCGGCATTCCTTGTTCAATTAAAATATAAAACGTGGAATAGCTAATGCTAAAAGGAAAAAGAGATTTTTCAATGTTTGCTTCAGTTATTTTTACTGTGTGCATTAACATTTGTACCTATCGTAAAAGGGTATATATCTTGATGAATCTTTGAAAATGTGTAATATTTAAGTTTTTCATGATGAGGTAAATACAAAACAAACTTTAGTCTCATTGTCACAATGTGATTCAGAATTTGTTAATCACTTGTCCAATGAACCTTCAACCTATTCATGACATTTAATAGCTTCGCATTATTATGACAGTGGCTTATGGTTGTCAACTGTGTATTGCAGAAAAAACAGTAAGATTGTAATAAATCTACATAAGAATGCAAAGTAATTAGCAGTTACATCTGTAAAATTGTAATTCACACAAAAGTTACGTGTTTGCAAACCTGCCATTTGCTTTTTATCTGTGGAAATAAATAGGCAGCAAAGGTAAACACTTTTGCGGCCCAAGGAGTTCTGTAAAAGGTAATTTACGAATATAAACATGTTATTTCTGTGTATTTTCGCTAAAACCTTCAAGAGATTTAAGTTTTAATGACTGAAAGGATTTAATTGTTGGCCTTTGACTTCATGAATAGAAATGAGATTGCTTTTAATTGTCAACTGTTGAGTAGCCTGCGGAAAAGCAACAGATTGTTATTTTTTTTAGTGATGGAGAAGTGTGTGATTTAATTTAACCTTGTGCTAAGTTTTAAGTTGTGTGAAAACGAGCAAGAATTAGCATACGAATTTGATTAAGAGTCATTTAGTTGCCTGCAATATCCTGAAAATTGTCATTAAGGGGAGTATAAGAAGGAACTGATTTACGAGGATCTTGTCACTTGAATTGCATTGTTCCTTTCTGCTCCTTTTCTGTCCTCTCTTCCTTATCTAACAATTTATAGTTTAAACTTTTGTTAAAAATGAATTCTATTATTCAATTTGTAAGTTTATTAATCAAAAAGATTTTCTCACTCATTTTCCGTTTTCTGTTTGTCGCGAATTTTAATTTTCAGGATTCTATTTTGTTATTGCAGTTAGCATTCTTCAGTTTATACTTTTCATTGACATCGGCTCTTCCGTTACCTAACGAAGATGACACTGATAACCAACCAGAGCCTGCAATTTCAGAAAAAAGAAATGGTGACCTGAGTACAGCCGGAAC
>JAAAYG020002021.1:4539-16510 GCA_009936455.2 Tomocerus minor
ATATGATATGGTTAGCTATATTATAAGATATATTATCTGATATCTAACCAAATAATATGTAAATCTAAAGACTATAATTATTAAATATGTGGTATTGTATATATGGTATAATTTGTTCAAAGGCAATGTGTATATTGTGTCAAGGTAAAGGGCAGGTGCCATAATTGAATTGATTATGATCGAATCAGCCCTTCAACACAATCATAGTAACACTAATCCCTTAAATCTACATTTTATACCTGTTTACCTTAAGTTATTATCTTTCTTCACAAGTATCACGTACTGGCCAAAGTTCTGGAGATATCATCTTTAGATTTTTATACCAATTTATACTTGTTCTTCAGGAGACAACTTTTGTGCTTTAATTCTTTCAATTTACATTCCACAGGGAGACAGAATGCAGAAAGAAGCACGAAAAAACCCAATATCAAGCGGCTCTTCTACAAAAACTTTGTCGAATTGCAGATGTTCCTGATGAAAACCAAGATTATATAGATAGTTTGTGCAATTCAGTGTTAACAGGAGCATACGACTTTTGCAATACGTAGATACTTTTTTAATGTTTTAAACCGAAACGTTTATACAAATTGATAGTATATTTAATGTAAATATTCAAAATATGTATGTATAAATTGTCTATTTAATATTTTAGCAAATTACATTAAAACTCTGTAGAAATTGTCAGGCAGACCGTAAATTATGATTATAGATGCTCCCTTTTCAAAATTGAGCTCGTATATCTCATCACAAATGTGTTTTAAGTATTTTTTAACCCTCGGATGTCTAAAATTAAATAAACAGGTTCATTAACCCAAGAACTGTATAGTCATTACTATTACTGCTTATTGAAATTATGAGCTAGATGTAAGAGAACACTTACTTTTCAATGACTTCTGCTACACTCTTGCCGTACTCTTCTTTATCGGTTAGCTGCAACGATGAAGCCAAGGTGTTTATTACCGCACTGCTAACTTCCATACCCAAAAGTTCCACAATTTGCTGCTTTGACAATTTTGGCAATATTTCAGTTATATGCGACATCATCTGGAATGCAATAAAATATGGTTACTTGTCATCTGTCATTAAAGACCCTTCCACCGCCATATCATGGAACTTACCAAGTTTTCGTATCTTCTTTTCCAGTTGGCAAGCTTTTCCTTCTCTTGAATAACAAAAGAAATGTTCACCGAGGGCATATTTCCGGTAGTTGGAAGTAGACTTCCACTACTGAATTCTCCAGTTTGAGTTCCTGATTTTAAATTTGCACTTTCGCTTCTTAGCAATCCATTGCTGAATGAATTTTCTGAATTTCCGTCAAAACTAACGCGTCTGCATTTTAGAATCAAGTCGACTGCTTCCTGTTTGCTCATTTTCCTTTCATGGAACCTAATTCGTAATAATAAAGTTTTGAAAACAAACTTTAACTCATAAATAACTGTGCTTTAACCAAGGGTTAGCTACATACCTGTCTTTTTCCCAGCTACGCACTCTTATAATATTACTAGGATATTCTCCTCCCTTCAAAATAACTACGAATGACGCACCCACTTCTTTACAAAAATCTTCTGGCGATGCGGAACTCTAAATGTAGTAAAACAAAATAAAAATGCTGTTACAAATATTATAGTACAACACTAGTGTCGATTTTAATGTAAAGTCTGAAAAAGAGTTCATAAACATAATTTAGTTATTTTACATCTTGAGAGCCGTCAAGTAACGTGCAGACAATTCCATGCGCCCAAAATTCTTTCATGATTTCAATCTTTTCCTTTGGCATTGGATGGCCAACTGAGCAAATGAGTACATCGACGGCACTACTTCTTCCAATTACTTGGTCTTCAGCATCGTCGAATCCTGCCACCAGTTTATCCAGTGATATACTTACTCCAACTCCACATTGTTTTAAATCCTTGGATGCCAACCCCGTTAACTCCAATGTTGATCTGGAAATAAGTCATATTCCAATATTCATTCATTAGCATGTGCTATTTACTCAATTGATGTGGATACGCCTTGGGTGGGTTGAGAAAATATATAACACATAGTATGCCTCAAGAACAAACTGGTGAAAGGTTCTTTCTCTTCAGCGAAAGTTGCATGCCATGTTTCTGCGTTGCAGGAGAAAACCACTTTCTCTCAATGTAACAAATTTCTTAACCAAACATTATCACCTTCGGTCTCATTAATCAGCCTTTAAACAGTGTAATTCACATATGATTTTTCAACTTTTTCAGTAGCAGATTACGATATTATAATGCTTTCTGCTGGAAACATATACGAAATTGAATGCAGCGAGGAATTAGGGCGCTACATGATCGCTACGAAAGATTTGGAGATGGGAGAAATTATTTTCGAGGAAAAACCTTTAATCTGTGCCCCTGTAAGAGGCAGCAAGTTAATTTGCCCAGGGTGCTATAAACCAACTGATGGCGAACATCGAGTAAGAATTCTAGTTCCAAAATCCTTTTCTACAGTACCAATAAGCTCATTAAACATGTTTTACTTTCAGTGTGAAAAATGTGCTTGGCCGATTTGCAGTCCTGAATGTCACAAATTAAGCCTTCACTGGATAGAATGTAATATAATCCAACGTATATCTCAAAAAAGCAAAATTCAAAAGATTGCTGATTGGCAAGCTTTATCGGATGGCTTGATGCTTGTCCGCTGTCTTTCTCTCAAAACTTTAGCACCAGAAAAATGGGAAGAAATGTGGAAAATGGAAACAAATTGGGATCAATGGGCAAGGTTTATTTCATGCCATTAGTACCTACTTTCATATTACACTTGTCTATTTGTTACACATGATGATATCGCAATTTCCATTAATAGATCGCCACTGTACAAGCAAGCTGAGAAGATGGTTAAAATTATGCGAGAAAATTACGAAATTTCTCCTGATATCTATTCGAATAATGAGATTTTTCATATTCAAGCTGTATTAGATATCAATGCGTATGAAATTCGACTTCCGGATGCTAATATTCAAGCTTCCTACGTTTTGGCCAGCATAGTGGAACATAATTGCATCCCTAACACTCACAGAGTCATTACAGGTAACACAATCATAATTAAACATGAGGTGGATTTAAAATATTTATTTATTTAGAATAGCAAATAAAAATTACTAGCACGCAAAACCTTAGATTTTTTTCTTATCTACCCTTACTTGGATATTGACCTTGTAAATATTTTCGTTTACTTTCACCTTGTAAATGACAATTAGTTTTTCATTCCTAAATAGCACTTCACGTTCTACCAACCCAGTTCTAGCTACTAGCGTTTCCATTTTTATTTTACTTAAGTAAAAGTTAATTGAGCGTTTGGAGTGCCACAAAAGCCCAGAACAATTTGGATTCATATTTAATTACAAAAGATGAAATATTTTACATATTGTTATATTTTGGTGAAAGTTGTACACATAAAGATACATTTGCATCGTTCTGTATAGTTTCCTAAATAATAATGTCTACAAACATTTTAAATTATTTAAAAAATAGTTTTAAATGTTTTACGGGCAATTTCTGTTTCCCTGCGCTGCGTTTTGCCAAGTAGATGAGTATTATAAATATTGATGGACATAATTTTATGTTGAAGGCGACCATCTCATTTTGACTGTGCGAGCCTCTACAAAAATTGAAAAGGGGTCACACCTATCAACTTCTTACTGTGACATGCTTTGGCCAACTTTACAAAGACAAAATTACTTGAAATATTCAAAATTCTTTGTTTGCCACTGTCACCGTTGTAAAGATCCGACTGAGATGGGATCATATCTCTCTAGCTTTTTATGCCCGGAATGCCCTGAAGAAACGCTTTTGGTACAAATTAGCTCCGAAACGGACTGGGAAGCAGAAGACTCTAGTTTCGCAAAGTACAACTGTCATGTTTGCCACAAAACGTTTGATGGTGAATACGTTAAAAAGCATTTAGACATGGCTGAAGCGGAATTAGAAGAATTAGATAAAGATCCATGCACGGAAAATTCATCTGTTTACGAAGTACGGCAACTACAACTGCTAAAGAGCTTATAGGCTAATAGCAAGTAGCAATAACAATTGTTTTAGAATGAATAATAGTTAATGGATCTTGATTTTAGGATTGGATTCTCAAATGGTCTATAATGCCACAACTAGTGAAGGAGAAAAACACTCTGCAAGAACAATTTGATACAGACAGGCCACTGATTTTACATCCACACCACTGTCTTGTTCTTGACGCTTGCCATACAGCGTTTTTGAAGTATAGTACAGAAGAGTCGTCAACGACCGAAGAATTAATTAAGAAAGAAAACATAGGAACCCATTTGCTAAAAGCAACTAAATCAATAATTCTAGGTAACACAAATTTTACAAAGCAACAGTGATATTTTCCGATAAACTACAATATTTTATTTTATGAACGCAGGAATATCAAAGTTCCAAGGTACTGTCATGTACGAATTGGCAATGGCAAAAACAGGGCTGTTAATTCGTTTCTTAGAAGATTCTCAAAATTCTGTGAACCTTTCTGAGAAACTTGAAAAATTAGCTACGGTAGCCTTAATAATATTGTAGAATTATACCTTTTAACATTCTATTTTTCCCTAATACTTAACTTTCTTTTAAAATTCTGGTTCAGGATTCGATGGCATTGCTGCAGGATTCTCTCAGCTTACTACAATATGAACCGATGGATACTCCAGAAGGACAATTAGTACAAACGGGTGCTCCTCAACTCACCCAGCTCAAATCTTTCATCCAAGAAATTTTTCCGCATTTACTATCATAGTTCGATGTATGATGTTTTTGCGTTTCAAATAATGCTCAAAATAGCTCAAAAGTTACCGGAATGCATTGATAAGATTGTCGTATCGTCCTCCAGCAGCAATTACATCCACGGCTAGTTTGTTTTTCCTCCTCTTTAGATTACATACAACTTGGAACACAAGTCCAGAGTAAATGTTTGTCGCAAAAACCATTGTAGGACTGATTACCACATTACATTGTGTGTTCTAAATTCAAATAGTAAAAATTGTAGTCGTTATCCTCGTCATACTTAAGAAAGTTAATAAACAGTAAAAATCATAGTTACCGTTAATCCAAAGGTTTTTATATGCTCCTCAACTATTTCAAGCTCATGCAGACCTTCCTTTATCTTGCAGGCAGCAGTGCCTTTCCTCCGTATGATTCCCTTAAGTGCATTTGCAATTTTGCTCAGCGGTCCCTCAATGTCCATCAGGTTAAAAAGCATACTTATAAAACCATCTGGTAAACATAAGCTGCAGAGCATTGTCTGGATTTGTAGCTTTGAATTCTTCTCCGTCTAAAATAAGTATATCGATTATTAGCATAATTTATTACGTAAAAACAAGAATAAGGGTGCGTTTTTACAAGACCTACTTTTATATCTGCTAAAATAGACTTGATTTTATCATGGTACTTTTCATCAATTCCATGATGCAATAAAACCCCATCTAACAACTGAGTATGATTGAGTCGTATAGTACAGCTTTTATCTTTAGTCCAGGGCAATTCTTTTAAAATCTCGAAAACAATAGATATCACTTCCGCATCAGCAATTAATGTACCTATCATTTAAAAATCAAACAGGTGGGGCCAATTAAATATTATATCATTACTATTTGTAAGAAAATACATTTCAATAGCACAGTCAACCCAGTTACCTTGAGAAGAGTCAATGACATCAAAGGCACATTCCATAAGTTCCCTAGGATGGAATCCATAAACCTTTCTCTCTCGGTATACTCGATCAATAGAATACCTTTTCATGTGTGTAATCGTATTTCGTGTGACAAATCTTACAAATGGCACGCGTAAATCATGAGGAAGGGAAAGAACACTTCCACCGTGAGATATAACATTAACACTTGTGTCACTGTTGTCGTATAACTGAGATTTAGGCATTAAAAGAGGAGTGCTAACTTCTAATCCGCCATGACGCTGGAACACAGTCTGAATCACTCGCTTAACATTCTGCACTAGCAGAAGTGAACGAGAATGCTGAGCTGAACCCATTTGTAATTTGGAATTGTCCATGTCATAGGTCAAATTTTCAGCAGCAGAGATTTTCTGGTGAAAACAAGAAGCTATTAAGTATTTGTACGCTTTACTTTGAGAATTGGACAGAGTGTGACGAAAAACTTCTTGCAGTTGAGCCTCTTCCATTTGTGGAGGGGGAAGATAGTCCGACTGCAACAGTTCTAAAGATGTAGGCCGGATACTCGGATCGTGATTCAGTAACCACCTAAAATCAAAGACATTTTCCAGTAAAAATCAAACGAAGACTAAAATTAATGAAATGAATGACTGATCAAGTTAAGCACAGAAACAGAAACATGTAAAACTATCGAGTGTAAATTAAACGAGGTTTTCTGTTCCAATTTTAGATATACAATATTTTCCCTTATATGAGCAACAATAATTAACATACTGAGTAATGAAAGTTTGCTGTGGCATCAATTGAGAATCAAAATCCTGTGGAAAACTAATTTCTTTGGTCCGCAATCCGGCAATCACTCTCACTCTCTCCATCGACGTTTGTAACGGATGGTAAAACATTTCGAAAAATATTATTCCTAAACTGTATATATCTACTTTCTACCAAAAACAAAATAAGAACAATTAAATTAATGAACACTATTTCACTGAAGAAAAAGCTTTATGTATGTGAAAGGAATGCAATGCCTTAAGATTATAAATATATAATTAGCACACCTGATTGTACATAGCTTTGGCTGTAGTTCCTAATTCAGGTGCAACGTACAAGGCTGTACCAACTTGTCCTGTTAAAGATTCGTCCCCAAAGTCAATGGATCGGCCTACTCCAAACTCTGGGTGTGGCGTACAATCACCTCCCCCACCACCGCTCCTATTCATACAATTACATAAAAGAAAATATAAATATAAATCCCATACACCAGGAAATTTGTATAAAATAGTTTATTGCAGGGGTATTCATTTACTTTGGAAAAATATTTGTGGTAGCAAGACCAAAATCTCCTATTTTGACATGGTCGTTGGAATCCAAGAAAATATTCACAGCTGTTACAAAAGTACGGCGATTATGTTCTCACATGAGATTTTCAGGACAAACAATACATGTTGATTTCTACAGAAAAATTTTTTGACAAAAAATATTACGTTTAAGATCCCGATGAATCATTCCTTGTTGATGAATATGAACTAAGCCTTCAACGATCTCCCTAAACAGTCTCCAAACTCTCTCTTGGTCTTCGTACAAATTGTCATCTATGGCAGTTCTGTTCAAATTAGTCTTATTTTAAATACAAGCAATGAAGAATATTGTACTAGTGTTATGGAGTTAAGGAGTATGATAAATAGTTTCCTCCCTTGACAAAGGTAGATAATAGTTGAAATTAACTTAACACTATTCTAACCTCAGAGTACTCTTTTCACAGAATTCCATTTGAATATACATAAACTGTGTCTCCCTCAGATGGTACAATTCCGACATAGTATCGCCGCTGGCCATTTTATTAGTGTTCTTTGGGGTCTTCAGTTCATTCTGCGTCGGCTGAGATTCGCTTTGTCCCTTGCTATTCGTAGTATTTGGAGATTTTGACACGGAATCAGAAAACTGTCCCTCAAAAATAATATCTTCAGATTCATCATCATCTCCTCGTCTGTTGAGCACAGAATTTACCGTCAATTCGTTACAATATAATATTGTATAATATGAAAAAATGACATACAGAAAAGAAGTTCCAAATAAATCTTCATCGTCAGAACTTTCTTCAGAATCGTCACAAACGTTCTGATTAACTATGGATATGCTCCAATCGGAATCCTTTGCTGGCGGAGCTAATTCTTCTATATTATCACATATCCCAAGCTGTAATCGCAATACATTCATTAAATTATTTTACAAATAAAATAGTAAAACAAATCACTTCGTTTTCTGATTACTCTTGAAATGACTAGAATCTAGTCTTACACTGTTTTGAAAGTTATCTTGGAATTTAACAATTCTTGCTGGAGGAGGGAGTTTAATATTAGATTTTACACCGCTAACGCTTGGTCCGGTTTCAGTTAAAATGCTTGGCGAACTCTCTTCACTCTCACAATCGACCACAGTTTCAATCCAAGAATTAAAGTAGCGCACAACATTTTCATGATTAAGTTGAGACAATAATTTTACTTCACGCGTTATTTTCTTATTTAACTGTTTATTTCTAGGATTGAGGCGAATCCGTTTCAGAGCATAAATTCTACTGTCCAATTTATTTTTAACCTGCACATTCCAAAATTTCAAATATTGATTAATTTATAAAACATTTAAATATGCATGCAATGTAACATGCCATAAAAACAAAAAATAACCTTAAGAACATCGCCGAAACCGCCCTTACCAAGCCATTTCAAAACTTCAAATTCATTTTTTAATCGAGAGTGACCAGTAATAAAATGGCTTATATGTGGATCGGCTTCTTCATTTCCTCCCTCCTCGTCTTTCTATAAGAAATAAAATAAATACTTTCAAAGACCCATCGAAAATTGTAATTGATAGCAATACAAAATTTCTAACCTCGCTTTTATCACAATCAGGTACTTCGTGCCCTCGAAAGCATTGCATTGTTGGCCCTTTTTTTAATGGCGTTTTTATAAAAGTATGCTGCAGCAGCTGCTCTGCAGTTGACCTCGCATGTTCATTTGTAGTGAGGCATCTATGTTGGAATGAAAAACACAATTAATAATTGTATTACGATATAAAATATACATAATATAATTTTAGTTAATCGAAATCTGAGATTAATTACTTTTTGAAAAAATCTTGTAGTTCAGCAGGTAAAGAGGACGGAATCACAGGTGGATTATCATTGACATACTGACCTCGTACAAGACTCAATATAAGAACTCCGAAACGATAAATATCTCCTTTCTTTGCTCCTCTTCCTATAGTCGGGGAAAATTTGTCAGGAATTTCAAGTGTCCCATTTGTGTTATTGTAAAGTTCGGATATTTTACGTTCCAAACCATAGTCCGCTATCTTAACTTCCCCTGTAAATCATTTTTAGAGTAAACAAAAATTTTAATGCTTTCATTTTGGATGTAACATTGTAAACAAGTAGGCAACTTAAGTTAATAAAGAAGATATCCTTACCGCTAGTGTCCATAAAAACACTTGTATCTCGAAGAAAGCGATGAACTATGTTGTTGGTATGCAAATATTGTAACCCCTGTAACACCCCTTGAGCACAATGACGGACTAATGCTAAATCCAAAGTCAAAGTATCTTGAAGGTAGGAAGCGAGAGTAGTCCCTCTTACAAACTCCTTCGCGTTTAAAAAGACCGTGACGTAATGTAATATTTCATAACAAAATAATTGACATTGACACTAATTGCTAATATAGTTAGAAGTGTACCTGTGCAATATATAATGAAATAATTCCAGTGTCTTCATGAACAATTTTCATTCCTAGATACCAAATTATATTTGGGTGCTGTAACTTTTGTAGCAAGTTGAACTCAGGTTCGAATGAATGCACCTGCAGTAAAAATAAGTATTTATACATAGAAAAGCAAATACAACTATTACGACAAAATTCCAATTATCGGGTTAGGTTACCTGTTTCATTAGTCCATCGACTGTAATTGTTTCACCAGCACCAATATCTTTCAATTCACGACCTTTTTTATCCAATTTTATTACGAATCTCCACTCACAAATTGCAACAAGACTTCCATTACAAGAATCCATTCCAGCAGATACACTACTCCCTCGTTGACTTTTACCTGTACAGTGATTTGAAGATATTTACATTTGATTTGGCCCATTTGCGCTAATTATTTATCCACAATTTAAACAATGGTAACTACCTAATATTTCCCCTTTGTGAAACCGACGTGTAATTTTGTTGCAGTAGAAGTCCAGAGTTACAACATCGGAACTCTCAGAAACCGAAGAATCACTTCCTTCGGATGTAGTTCTTCTACGAGAGGATATAGATCGTCGTTTCTTTCTACTGTTCATTCCCATACAAATGGCATCTTTTAAAAATCCATCTCCTTTAACAGGAGAAGAATGAACACTAGAAGTTGGACTTCCATTTTGGGTAATTGGCATCTTCCATTGCTCCTTCCGTTTTCGAACTTCTTCCTTTAAGGCTTCTTGCTTTTTCTGTATTTCTTCTTGTAGAGCCAATCTCTAAATTTCAAAAAAAAAATTTAACATTATTATTCTGATACTGGACATAATAATTTAATGTAATAGTAATTACATTATTAACTACTGAATTTTTAACGCAAATACGCACCTGTTTTTCTTGGTGCTGAAGTTCCTTTTGCATAGTTTCTTCTTCTATTATTTTATTTCTCTTAAGCATTTCATCATAAAATGAGCCTGTAGGCCTCTTCTGATGAGAGAATAGAAAAGCCTGTAATGTAAAAGTACCACATTAATTATTTGTCTTCCTAGAGGAAATAATTACAATCCCCGCGAAAACTAACATTTTTACGGGGTCAGAAATACCTCTGCATGGTGTGCTAAGCCAAGTATCATCACTTCCCCCACGCATTCTTTGGCCAAAGTTTTGAGATCGGTAACCAATTGCTGTACTTCCTGAGACGATAAGCCTTTCGAAGTCACCACAGAAATTTCAGGAACTCTGCAGAAATAAGCACAATCTTTAGTTGGCAATTACATCTTCCAGCTGGAGAAAAAAAATTACACCAAAGTTTACGAAACAGATATACTTACACATTAGGATATTCGTAAGGTACTTTTATTTTCAACACGACAAAAGTAGGGGCTTGTTCATTTTGCCCTAAACCGTTACTACTTCCTCTTTGAGGTTGCAGTTTAATGGATATCACCGGGGGTTCAAGAGCAAGGGAGGCTTCACTGTTCCACGAGCCTTCATCCCCTCCTTTTCTTCCTGTTCGCACATCTTCAACATCACCTAAATAAATGGCCTGTAAATACCGAAGCAGTATTATGGTATATGATCATGTCATCCCGTTAAAATGAACAAAATAATACTTAATATTGAAAATAGGACAATAATACTGTAAAAAATTAGAAGATAACCTTTATCGCTTCAACTTCGTTTTCTTGTCTCTCTCGAAAATTGTCTTCAGACATTTAACGATGTCACTTAAAAACACCTACCGTCTCTAAAAGATTCTGTCATTGATGTCACGACACTGTTGACAACTGACAGCCTTGCAAATGACTGATTCAAAAAAAAATAAACCCTATCAACAAAGACCAGTGTCTGGTAAAAAAAAAGTACAATCAATGTGGGTGTACAAAAGATAAATAATTCATTACTGTTTACGAAAGAGGCTAAAAATAAAAATATCGATATAATATACCTAAATAAAGTGCAATCTTAATTTGCAACGCAAATAGAATTACAGGCTAGTACACCAACGATAAGTAAAAAGTGCGTATAATCTAATCTGCTGCTGTGCTCTCTACCATTTCGAAGAAGATACTCCAGCAATCTCCAGCCAGTCAGTCAGTCGGACTAGTCAGACAGCCCGGCACATGTTACTTTTACTTATCAATATAACGATATACGAACGAAACCGAAGATTGATTCAAACACCAAGCATGCGAGCAGTCGTATATACATGAGGCGTTTGAAAGAAGAGTATGTATGCTACTTTTACTTGAGCATACCTTTCTTTCCGTATGAGACCATATTTCTCCAACCTTAGTATGGCTTAAAACTATGAATTATGTAGTTGGAGAAAGTTGTATCATATAGGTTTAAGTAAAGTGTCTTAAAAAAGAAATTAACAATCATACACACGTATTTATAATATCCCTTTGTCACATGCTATTGTTAATGCTGTAAAAATCTCCAACATCTCAATAATCCATATACCTGAATATAATGGATTTTGGTTTTTAGGTAACTTTATATGGAATCCCTAACATTCATCAAACTAAAATAACATTTTCCTCATCTTACTGTATTTCGATTTCACCAAAATTAAGTACAGA
>JAAAYG020002032.1:5392-31579 GCA_009936455.2 Tomocerus minor
ATGATATTAAATATATTACATGGTTACAGTTGACCTTGGACTTGGAATAAAGCTGTGTTATTATAGAAAAAAATATTGCTTAATTTCATGTGTTCGAAAGCAAATGAAATTCCTGGCACATTTTTTTCCTTGATGATGATAAACATTTGTATATTATTACAAAGTATTGCATTTGTTTACAAAAATCCTCTGTCCACGCTTCCCCATTTTTTTTTATTAGTACTGTATAGACGTTTACAAGTACAAACTTCATTATGATTACATACGTAAAGATGAACGTGCATTAAATACAGAATAGCATATGTGACGTTCACCGTCATCAACTTAATGTTAGTCAACTTCATTAACTTCATCTCATCATCTATTTCAGTTTTGTTTGAAGGACACGCGGCGACACTTCCCCATTTACATAGGCTTCATGTTCACCAGCACCACACTTCACACTCCCTGTCACACAGTAGCAATGCAATTTGTAAAATATTACTGAGTCAAAACACGAAAGACAGGACACGACATGTGAATTCAAGTGAGAAATGCAAATGTAATCTATTACATTACAGTACAGAACAGTAAGAGTGCATATAAGAAGATTACAGCATAAATAGAAATACCTACATCTTCTTGGTATGTACACACACACGTATTAATGTACATTGCTTAGACTGAGACTAACAATATCAATAGACAGTGGGAATTCGGATTAACCAATCTCCAAAGTGTAGATGAAAATCTTAGTTTATTTTCATTCCAAAACTATCTAAAAATTTCACAACATTTCATCAGCGAAAACTCAATAAAACTGGCAATATTTTGGCGCTGGCTCAGACGTTACAAACAAACGTCAGAACCATTATATTCTGGGTCTAAAATGGAACTTGAACACATGAAGGAGATACGTTCATTTTATTAAGTATCGTACGTATCAGTACGTACAGTGATTCTCTAGTTAGACGTTAATTATATGCTGTATGCTAATGCATACGTAGCGTCAGACACTGAATATTGTGCATAAGATTTAGTCCAGTGTGTAGCCAGTAACAGAAGCAATTACCTTGCTAGCTTTACAATTATATTAGTCGGTTAGGTTATGGCAGTTTGCACAGTGTACACTGTACAGTTTTTAAAATCAAACCCACCACTATATATATAACGAGACAAAGAACGTTTATAAAGGATATGTGAAATTGCTGAGCATTAGTATTGAAGGATCCGTAGGATCCAGTGAAATCTGGTTATTATTGGCTGAGAGTTAATTGAAACAGACTATTATCTTGAAGATAGAGACTCCAAATAGACCCATGAGATTCTAATGTTGCTAACAATAACTTTCTAGTCGCCATTGCTTTTCAGAACTCTGTACTGTCTGTATGCACATGCTCACTAAAGGTAACTTACCTACAATTAAGTGGTACTTATAGCTTAAGTTTCTGTAACCAATACACCTAAACAAGGAAGGCCACATTAGCTATTTATTAACTAATACTGCTGGGCTTGCTTGTTATATCGTGAGCAGAACGATAAACACAAACCACCCAAAGTTACAGTTACGCTACTGAAATGTAGGTACCAAACCTCGAATGACCTCGTTCTTCAATTTTTTAAACGGTTACCGATATCCAATGGAACTTGCCAAGACATTTTCATTTCTTAAGATTTGGCGAGACTTTCAATTCTAAAAATTCCCATTCATTCAAAACAATTGGAGTAAAAATTTCGACGAGAAAAGACTTTTTTAATCTATATAACAATGAATTAATGAAAACGTCCACCATCCAAAAAATAGACGTTTAAATAGACTAACGGTTCCAGAAATTGGAATTTAAACAGTTAAAGCGTAATATAGAGTGTATGGGTAAGTTACTGACACTGCAGTTTCATTTTATCATTCGACAAATAGTCAGAAGGATATTTGTATTCTTTCATTAAAAATTACAACCTACATACATATATGTTGGCACTGCCATACCAAGTACACTTTCAAGAATTGTGGTTGGCTCATCGCTATGTATGAGTCAATGGAATGGAACTGTCTAGCGTTGGATGCCTTATCTTTATGATTTAATGCTGCCTCGCTTTGGAAGAAATAAAATCAATAATTATAAAAAGGAAAAGCCTGTGTTCTCCGACTTCTTTTCTTAGTACACACAATAAGCAGGGCACCGAGCTAGCGCTAATAAAAGGTAAGCCATTGATGAGCCCACACAAATATTTATAAGTTACCCACCCCCGCCCCCGCATTGGCAACACATACTTGACAACATTCGTTTCGATAATCGATTCTCAATGGACACGACATGATGGCAAATTCTGTTTCCGTTGCACAAACTATAATAAGCAGCGTAGAGCAAGAAACTGAAAGTTAAATGAATTCAGCCATGGTTTTTATAGTGATTTCATATTCACAAGCTATAGTTATTTTGAAAATATCAAAAACTCGCTTTCGCCCATTTTCTTGTGCTGCTGATTTGTAAATAAAAATTTTACATTTTGGCAAAAATGTTAGGGTGCCAAAGAGAATTGTAGAATTAGTCACAAATAAGGAATCAACCCATACCAATTATTTACTGCCTATAATTTAGCACACTATTTACTGAAAATAGCTACCATGCAAATCAAGAAATTCCCAGAATATAATTTTTAATATGGTAGTACTTAAACAAAACACTGCTTCCTGGATAAATGCTTAGGCACACCAGACTGAAATGACAATAAATAAAGTCCAACGATTGATAACACGGTATGCAAAATGTACGAGGAAGCATATGCCAGTACAGTTTAAAGAAACCATTGTAAAAACGGCTGTACATAAGTATCGGGTTGATTTAAGGTACAAACCGCATAATTTACGTTGAAAACTGCATAATTTGCGTTGAAAACCGCATAATTTACGTTGAAAACTGCATAATTTACGTTGAAAATTGCATAATTTACGTTGAAAACTGCATAATTTACGTTGAAAACCGCATAATTTACGTTGAAAACTGCATAATTTACGTTGAAAACCGCATAATTTACGTTGAAAACTGCATAATTTGCGTTGAAAACCGCATAATTTACGCTGAAAACTGCATAATTTACGTTGAAAACTGCATAATTTACGTTGAAAACCGCTGTCCCTGACGCTGTAAAAGGTCATGGAATTATTCGATTATTGACCCCAAATTGAATATAGCTCTCCGCTAGAAGCCCAGTAACTTTTGTACAAATCTGAATGATGTACCTCAAACCGTTCGGGAGTTATCACTGTCATACCCAGACGGACGGACAGATAGGTGATTCCTTTAAAGTCGCTCCCGCTACTTAATAAAGCACAAGGAAATTGACACCGAATGGTTCATTCTCATGTGCTTCGCTTCTTGGGATTACTTTGTTATTTATGCGAATTGGAATATATATTCACCGAGAATTCGCAGTATGATTTTGCAAACATAAGCGTAGTACAAGCACTTGTATGAGTGACAGTATCAGCCTATAATACATGTGTATTGCTAGAGTTATGTACCGGAAAAAGCTCGTTTCTTCATAATTATATGCCTTCAGTCAGTAATCCATATATAGGAGCAAATTAAGGACATAGAGGCACTAAATCTACTTAAATGGCTAGTATAATAGTATTATATAATAGCTATTCCTATGTTACGTAATGCATTGATTCAAAATTCTTCGAATCCCAAAACAATTGCTTTCTCCAAAGTCCTATCCATTGAAAGACTTTAGATATTTCTCATGAAATGAAATTCCCAGTGTATTAGAAAGTCATAAATTCTTGGGAAAATTGAATTATAAATAATAAATCAACTTTCAGACTGCAAAAAAGAGCGGCGAGCTTCTAAAGAGACTCAAGTTCTTTACAATGCACATCTTTACAAGTATACAAAACTGTTTATACTATACATATCCTACACAGTGTACTCTTATATTATATACTGTTACTTACTACAACATACTCAGGGCTTATTATAGTTCCACTAGATAAATATACCAGAAAAAAATCCAGACTACTAGACAGGCATACAGATTCGATATCATTAGCTAATACTTGCAACTCCCAGTTCCCTTCTACTGTTTTCATTTACCTGAAGGTACTAGAATCCATTAGCAATAATACCCATCTCCCTAGTGCAAACCTGAAAGCCTTTATCCATTTACAGATTAGTAAATTCTGATTAACCTATTTAATTGTATTGCAAAATAGATACCTGATTTTTCAACAAGAATTTTTAGATGCTCTAATTGAAATAGGGATATCAACATGTACAAGAATGTTTTTATTAAAAAAACGTTAAATCAACAAAACAAAAAATTTTTTTTTTGTTCTTGTCTATAAAGATCTACATTCTCAGTTAGCCGCTTATTTCCATACGTAGACAAAGAATAAAAAGCAGAACAGCGTTACTCCACTTAATAAACCGATCAAGAATTTACGTAAATGGCTACACGTACGTAGAACATGTACCAATATACATGTATCGTATCTGTGTATGTAAACGAATGCATATATGAATATTATACGGATTAATAATTCCTTGATTTACATTCAAAACATTTGTAGCAAATAGAAATGAGTAATCCAGCGCTTAAAATACATCCGAAGTAGATTAAAGTATCGACCGGAAGCAGAGATTAATAAAATGAAGAGCTATGGATGTGGAGGTTAGAGCTTTAGGATTAAAAGTGTGTTACATGTAACTACTTATAGTTTCCTCATTGCTTATGAATATCCGAAAACTCTCTTTTCGCTAGCTATAATAATGTGCACATTAGAAAAGAAAGTTTTACACTTTCATCTTTGTGATGATGATGCTTCTGCTGGTCTCCTGGTTAGGTTTACTTTGACCCGCTAAGTAAATCAGTTAAGTAACTCTGTATGAGCAGTATAGTTTGAGTAGAGGAGGAGGAGGAGGAGAGAGATGGGGAATTCGGTAGACAGGCAGAGAGAGAGAGAGACAGAGAGAGAGAGAGAGAGAAAGAGAGAGCGAGGAGGAGAAGACAGGATATGATTATGCATAGTAGTGTGATAGCGGTGCTGTGACTGAGACGGGAGAATTGAGAATGCTGACGAGCTACTTTGTCGGAGTCGGACAACTCTAAACACACGAACGCATTTCTATTTTCACAGTAATTGAGCGCGGAGAAAGGAACGAATGTGTATTTAAACGCAATGTCCCTCCAGGGATTTGATGCTGGCAAGAGTTATGTGTTCCAGACAGAGTTTTGGCATCACAGCCATCCCATCCCATCTGTACGACCTATCTCTTCCGATGTATCACTACACATGCATAGGTAACTCAGAACAGAGAGACTATATGCTATATTATGAATTATGCGCTATCTATTCAGAGCTCTAACTCCACTCTAACTCCTACATGAGTGTTTGAGTGTGTTATATTATAATGGACTATAGCTTTCTCCTCCTTTATTTGTAGAGGGAGTGGATGGATGGAGAGAAGTGAGGCTCAATCTTTGCCTTCTATAAATGTATATACCTAGTCGTGTTGTTTATGTAATGTAACTAATTTAATTTTCATCTAAGCCTCTCTATCTCTCTCGTTCAGTGTCCTCTCCTCTTCTCCTTGTCTCACTTATTCTTGTTAGTCTTGTTTGCTGCTTGCTTTGCCTTCCCTTCCCTCCCTGCCACTCTCAACTCAGCTCACAATCACTATCAGTCGCCATGAACTCAACTCAACTGAACATCAGCAATGCATAATATCTCACACTACACATTCACTTTCTCTTACAAATCGCTATGAATAATTTAAAATCGGTAACTGGGAGATTTAGAATGGTTCTCTACCAAAATAACCCCTCCTTCCAAACTTTCACACAGAGCACCTTCTTTACAAAATAGAGCCATTTTAAAAACATGCACTTCTAATGGTAATACCAACAGCATCCTTATTTAATACCATACTTTTCAGATAAATACTCTATTTCATCCGTACCACCATCATGTTATTCGCTGTACACATGAAATGTCATTACAAATTCAACACATTCATTCTACGCTCTAAAATAAAATGCACCTGGAATACAATACCTAGATCTTTTATAGCCTTTACCACACAGACACTTTCCTCTGTAAATGTTTCTTGTGACAGGAAATAAAAAATCTTTTTTATAAAAAAAGTATTTATCGAAATTTCTCACATAGTTTGACCATAGTGTTTTGGTAATCTATGTAATGGTTGTCCTTGTCGTAATTTAAATGTTCTATACTAATAATGTATTTTCTCATTTGATCGCCACAATGAACACTTAATCTGACTTAATAACACGATGAAAAATAAAGACATCCAGTTTTCAGATTTGCGAGTCGAAACCAATAAAGCCATTTGAATTAATCGTACAATTCCTACAACGATGTGTATATAGTAAATAGAAAATAGTACTACCTGTGATTTTAAACCAAAAACAAAAAGTTCATTGTTAGCAGCCTTCTTTAGGTTTTCGCTAGTTTGCTTACTTAGATTCAGTTCAGACTGTCTCTGTTTGACAGCTCAAAGCTTTTAGTCGGATAAGATAACATACGAATTCAACTGAAGTCAAAATTAAGTAGGTATAGTTAGTGTGACTATAAGCTTCCTTCCATGTGTAGTACTAGTAAAGAGATTATATGCATTGTATTGGTAGTAGCAACGCTATATGTAGCATAAAAAGAAAGCACAGGGCTAGAAGTGTGGTATATGAAAGTCGAGCATTAACCACCACTGTATACAATGGGAAGAAATCAATAAATCAGATGTATGACTGAAAATGTTACACTTTCACCGAAAGTTTGAGTATAAAATGCGCCTTAAAATGGCTGTATGCTGTGCATAAGGAAGAAAACATTAGCTTTCTTGGCCACTACATACATAGTTTGTCTAGAGATGCAAGTGTCTAAATAGAATAGCACAAGCACAACCCAACAGTTCGTTCACACGAGTACAAGAACATTTCCTAGCTATCTTTCTCCCGTTTCCGTCTCGTTTTTTTTCGACTGCAATGTAATACAATACAATCTTACAACACTCTGACTCCCGCACAGAAATAAATCATCAGTTGAGCTTGAGGTAGAGCAAGAACTCCATGAATAAACTTTTGTGAATTACTGACAATGTACACTGAAAAAATTCTAGTGACTGAAATTAGGAAAGTAGGAATTTCTATATAGAATATACATTTTTATATAAAGTATTTGCCAATTAAATATAATTACACTTATTTGTACATTTAATTGCTACACGACTGCTTCACATAGAAATAAAAAGTAGAGAACAGAGTAGCTATATATATATATACTAAATGGTTGCTTCAATGAAAGAAAGTATACTTTCTCCAAGTCGACTATAACAAATGTAGAGTTACACTTAGACTAAAAGTCTTATAATAGCATAGAAACATGGTTAGGCGTTACTGAATCCGAGTTAAGTGAACTCGAACCAGGAAAATGAACACCCGAGCCAATCCAATCCAACGAAATGGAATTTTGCCGTGTCTATCTGTCTGTAACAAAAGCAAAGTGAAACTCGGAATGGACTTGAAATAGAAAGCTTTTGTCTTGTCTGGAGGTGATGCTAAGACTGTCTGTCTTGTCTTGTGTGAAAGAGATGAAAAAGATTGGACAGGAAAGATCTAGATAAGACAGGGCAGCAGCAAGTGTGCATTATTATCAGCTGTTGGAAAAGAAAAACACTGAGTGAACGCTTTCACTCTGATCTCTTTAGGTATCTCACAGAAAGTTAAGCAACTCAGCCCAATTCCTGTTAACTCACAATCAATCTATATAAACGGAGAAAAGTATTCCACGTCCTAGCTAACCTAACAGCACACTCAATTTACACTGAAAATCTTTTTCATGAAATGATGACCAAAATTGTGTCAACAATCATTTCCCAAACTGCTTTCTCCCACAGACAACAAAACAATCTCATGTGGATTCTTTCAGTCTGCATTATTCAACCAGTCTAAAAACTAATTATAACAAAACAAAACTCTTTTCCCTTTCCTTATGCACTCGACCCATTTATCCATTTTATTTACGTAGCTACTTAAATCCCGGGCACCTAAATAGAAAATTCTTTACTGCGAAATAGAGCTCGATAAATTCGCCACTTTCTTTGATGTTCTCATATTACTTTCCTATGATATCTTTTTTGAAAAGGGGCTGAAACGAAGGTGTGATGAATGTTTTGATAAAGTATATTCACATTTGCAAAGGATACGATTGAAAAAGTGTTCTGTTAGAAACCAATGTTCTTCAAATAACATTAAGACCCCATTAAGCAACTTATTATCAAGTGGTAAATTAGTGGCTGTTAGCAAACAATGTTTCACAGCCCCATGAGAAATAGCTAAAAAGTAATTATCGGGAAGTTAACTAGTCACCACTTAAACAAGTTTGTAACCATCGTTTGGAAACAAAGTTTTACAGATGCCAGGGATCAGGAAACACAACTCTGTGTGGTAAAATATTGAATAGTAAACTTAAAAATTCAAACCTATAAATCAATGTTATTTATTAGACATTAGTCCAGAATACTGCTGTTGGACTCAATGAAAATTCAACTATAGCATGACCTTAACATGTGATTCAGTACTGACATATACGACAAATTACTAAAATTATTAAATGCAAAATCATGATGAACATGCCCTGGTTTCAATTCCACCATTGCAAATAATTACTATTCAACACTCAGCACACAATACCTACACATACTAACAGTACGGCACAAGGTATTAAATAGTGGAGATTCAAAAATGCAGATATAAAGTATATAGCTATGTGTAACGTGCTTTAGTACGAAACCGAAATGTAATAATAGGATTAGGGTTTGCAGCATAACCTTTCCATTGCATACTATAAGTTAGTATTTCGAATATAGAAAAGGACATGTAATATGACTAGGTTTACAGAGTTGATGTAATGCAGAGTTTGCCATGCAAATTATTCATTACTCCATGTTGTTTATTACGTACAAATGAAAATGCTGACATAAAATAAATATTACATGCTAGTACATACATCTACAACAGGTAATCATATGATCCGATCTGATCTTGACTGGAGTTCAGTGACTTAGCTAAGCGTGAAAATATTTTTTTAGTCATATTTGATTGCAGCTGTATTTAGACTACGTGGAACACTTATATTTAACCAGACTCACCGTGCACTATAATAAAAGCTTTACGGATACAGTATGTATTTATACCAACACCAGTAGAATCCAAACTTAAATGCATGTCAGACATAAGGCAACATAGGTGGATAGCTATATAGTACCTAGTATCCAACACACTATAAAAAGGTATGTACAATATTGCATAAACTATTCCTAAATTCTCGTCTGTGAATTTTCATGTAGATGAAAGCCCACATGTTAAAGCCTTGTTGCTAAGCTGTTAGTAGCTGAGCTTGCATGTGCGCTATCAAAATCAAACCTTACCTTGACACTTCTAATATTAGTCACAAAACTTACTCGAAACAAGCAAAAGCAACATTCGATTAGAACTTTCCGAAGCATTTATCATGATGAGAGAATACTTTTTGAATATGTTCTCTTTTTATAAAACACGGAGAACAAAATTTGTGCCTATATAAAATATTTTTGCCATAGGTATGTAATAAATGTCTGATTTATATATCCTTTTCCAATGCTAAACCAAAAATCACGTAAAAAACGGGAAGTTCCCCGCAAGGAATAGATAAAATTTTTGCATGATGTATTTTGCCTAATTCTTTGCTCGAGTAGTGAAGTAGTGTAGAAATTAAAGACGGCATCGTCTGATGTGTGTGATAGGATGAGTCAGCTTTTTTGCAATCTGTCCTATTCTTAAGCAACAAGATTCTATTTTCATAACATAGATAGCTTACATTTGACAGTCCTATTTTTAATAATACACAGCCGTAGTGCAGAACCGAAGAAATGATTACTCAAAGAGAAAGAACCATCCTCCATGTGCTCTTTTAGCATGTCATGGCATGTGCATAGGAAGTACGTAATATATATAAAACTGAATATCCCTCCACTCAATGTGCACATATGAAATCATGACATATAAATCCAGCAAGTTATATATGTCGCTATCTGTCTCTAATTTTTTTCATGTTAGGGATAGCAACGACTAAGCCAGTAGTGGTATAGTGTAGTGAATTTATACTAACAATAAGTTGGAATTACATCATATAAGAGGATATTTGTGCACATATGCAATCTATTACTATTTCCTAGATTACTATATAGATATACATACGTCTGCCTCTACTACACTACACACTTCCTTATAGCAAATGTACTTGTAGTATTTTAGTACACTGCACTCACCATCAAAAGGCAGATACTATCTTTGTAGCATTTAATGCTTGACTAGATCATATAACAGTAGAGTAGTTTTAAATATGTACTTGTCTAATATCAACTGGGTTGTCACGAAAGAAATGCACTTATGTATGTTGAAAGTAGTAAGAACAAAGAACGTCAGTAAAACTGGAGTAGCTATTTCGAGGGACTCATCTACCGGGTTTTCATACCAAAAAACATCCATAATAAAATATATGTCTACCATATCGGTACACAGCTATAATATGTTTAGTTTATATGTAGATATATAAATTTGTACCGACGATAATAGCTATGAATATACACCTTGGCTAGGAATTGCACGAGAATGGAGATATTGCCTTGAGCAGAATAAATATACTTTCATTGTCTTCCCACAGAGACGAAGAGAGCTCACATAACAATTTCTTCCCATTTCCTTTCCACACAGTCAAGTAAAACTATCATAACTAAATTAATATTTCGTTCTCTCTCTCAAAACACTTTGGATAACCAAAGTAAATAATAATAAAGTTCTTCTCCAACAGTAATGACCAACAGGCAAGGCTATTTGCTTTTTACGTCTACTGATGCACTAACAGTATGTTTGTAGACCTTACGGCGCTTTTGCAAGAATAACTTCATGAACAACATTGAACCACGAATTTTCCATCTTTTATGTCATAGTTGTATGCAATAAGACTTTGAATGGGAATAATAGAGCTATCAACCTATAGTTTCTACTCGAATCAGTAAGCTGTACAAAATAATTTGAGCCGGATCAATGAGGTTTTAAAAAACGGCTACATTGCATTGTCACTTTTTGTATTTTGACTTTGAAGTTAAAGCAAAATCTTAAGACAATCTATCTCCAAATACAAGACGGAAGAAAAATATAATTATTTAAGCTACAATATATCAAACTGTTTTCATATTCTAACTTAAATGTATAAGAGTTTTTACTACTAATTTAAGTGAAAAGTTCATTTCAATTCGCTTTCGGCAAACTTTACTTTACTTTCCAAAAACTTTCCCCGTCCCTACTCTGAGGTTTACTTACAACGAAAGAAATACGTAGCACTAAACGATATAAGTAACAATTCAATGTGGAGAACGGATGATTCCAGCAGGTGATCAAATTGCCAAAGAAAACAGGTCACTGTTACTGTACAATCATATCTGAATGATTTCGTTTGTAACGCAATGCTAGTGCTAGTACACTAATAAAGACGAAATACTATTAATAAAATTAAATATACCTGCAAAAATTGTGCATGCGACGAATGGCGCTTTAAAGTTAGGTATATGTACGTAGGTACTGTGAATCTTCCGCCAACGAATAAAATAGGTAATGTAAATGTTGCTTTTGGCACTTACTATTTTGCACAGTCTATTAATTGATATTCATTGGATCTTTCAAAGCAAGTTTGGACACCTCGATCTTTCCATAATATCTCCGTATGTTCATAAAACTCCTGTAAATGGAAAATAGAAAAGAAGTCTTGTATCAGTAACAATATCATTAGTACATTATGTGATTAAATAGCCGACAATAACGAAGAGTATTGTAAGATGCGAAGAAGAAGCCTTTGAGCATAGCAAGTCAAAGCTTAATTTCACCAGGAGAGTATCGTATCTTTCATCAGGTCATTAAAGGAAACTTTATAAGGACATAAGTGTACATACACGCCTCATTTTATCATCATCAATATCACTTATCACTTTCATCTCCCCCGTCTGAAATGTCAGGCAGTTATACCTCATTGTCCTTATACAGTCTACAGATCCCAACAAAATACAATGGCAGATGTTTCATAGAAATAAATAAAAATGCTGTCACAGTCGGCGGTCTGCTCTGCAGCAATACATAGGTGGATGGAATTACAATATTCCTATTCGACACAAAAGGTTGAACTTGAGCACTGACTGACACTAGACCCAAAGCAATAACACCAGTGCCTACATAATGGCTTAAGGATATGGAATGAATGACGGGAATGACTTTTACAAAGGAAATTCAGGTATCGGGAAACAATGAAATCATAAAAGTTAGATCTCATTAATTTTTATTTATTTATTGCTACAACGAAAAAAATCATTTCATAAAAAATGACGAGGTACCTAATAGAAAATTATTAGATTATTTTGTAATTTATCTTGACGACAAGAAGTAAAATTGAAGTTCCAGTATTGTTCTAGTAGGTATTGCAAAAAAAAAATTACAAAAATCAATTGTAGCAGTTGCCTGAACTTAGTGAATAGTAAAGTTCTCTTTTCTCTTTAGATAAAACAATACATTTCTATGGCATAAAAGTTTAATTTAAGTAGAACAGATCAAGAGAATTTGCTCCATTTTATTTATTTTATCTGTATAGTTCTCCTATGTATTATTACGTTAAGTGTTATTCACCTGGATATAAAATGCTTTTATTCTTAAACAAGAGTTCCAAAGATTTGTTTCAAAGAAAATGGAATCTTTGTGGATATAAAATAGAAATCTATATTCCGAGGAGGGGAAGAGTCTACATTATAATGTTGAGGATAAGTAGCCGATGGAAGTAAAGTTGAAATGAGAGTAAAACTGAAGTAAAGCGAACGAAGGATAGAAGACTTCCGGGGGATGCTTAACTAAGCTGATGTAAAAGAAAAACGGCTACTCAAGCAAAATGAAGGAAAGTGACTCGGTAGGTACTACTTATAAAGTAAGTTTTATCAAACAGTCTAGTTTACCACAAAGTTTAACTGTATCTGCATGCAAATTCCTAGATGTCTACCACATTAAGTCTTGATGTTGTATTTGGGAGAGTGGCTGAGATATATGGATGGCAGGGACAGAGACAAAGTGAGTTCGGTTATTATAGGGAAAAGGGAAGAAAGCATATGGAGAGATGTCATAGAGGAGAGTAAAAGGAGGTTAGGAAGGATATGACGGACGAGAGGCTGCTGTGATCTGATGTGAATTTGCAGGTTGGATGTTGGATGCAAGCATGTCAGAGAGGAAGAGATAGATAGTAGTACAAGAAAAGTTTACTTACAGGAGGATAATCGAAATCAGGTTGGGACGCTACGTCTTGGATATAATCCACTCTAAATTGGTTTTCCGGATGTTCCAATGATACTGGCGGAGTCAAAGTACTCATGGCGCCCGAAATTGTCTGTAAAACCATCACAGAAATTCATCAGAAGCCCGCTAAAGAACATTCATTAAATTATTATTCATATCACATTATGTGTCCCATAAATTACCCCTCCTGCTTTGTTTACAATTAGTTCGCTAGATTGGCCAACGCATTAAGGCATTACATTACACATACAAAACTGAACTTATCATTTTCCTATAAACCCACTGCCGATCCCTTACATTTTTTTACTCGCATCCATTTCCACTACATTGTGAATTGTATTTGAATTTAAGAAAAAGGATATTACACATATTATGCATTATGCATATGGTACCCACAGAATCCACTTATTCATCGTTTTGGTAGGACGGTTGGAAATGGAATTTGTAATTCCTTAATTATCAGTATGTCTTTTGTCAATGATTTTAAATAAAGTATAGTTTATATAATAATATAATGTTATTTATGTTATACTATAATAATAGATAAAGGTACGTATTGCAATGAAATGATATATCTTATATTTATGTCACTGTATCTTCAAGAAAACTGAAGACGATTAAGTAAATGCATTTCAATTGTATGCTGTCAATATCAGAATATATATAAAGTATTTACATATGGAGCATAATGAGTGTAGTAACCAGATCTTCAGTACTTGAGCATATCCTGCCTGGCAGTGGAAATTGGCTAGTTAACGAAAGAATTTTGCCTCAGCACGATCTAAAAATGTTTCAACCTTTGTTGCATAGAATGTCATGCACATAGATGGTAAGCTAACCTCTAGACTGATGCGGGTGAATTGGACTGAAATTAGTCATTCATTTAAAATCTAAATATACAGCTCAGAAGCATTTGACATTCCAGAACATTCCAGTTTTATTACATTCGCCACTCACCATCACCACCATCTTCCCATCGTCCTCAAATTTATGCATGTTTGGGAGGGACATAGGTACATTGATATCAGTGCAGGTATTACTGACAGCAAAAAGGTATATTATGTGACTTAGAGGAAAATAATATCCATCCGTTTTGGCAATGTTGTTAGCAGCTATAAAAGTTATTTAACGAACCTTGATACCTGTGTTTAACATTTTAACCAGCAATATACATCCTTAAATTACTTAAGTCAACTAAAGTTCCTATTTAAACTCTTTTAGAGTTTACATAGCTCAGATATTATATAATAAGATAGAATGTCATATAGGATATACTTTACCTTTATAATCCATGGCTATATATATTAACTTCATACTCATGTTATATACATGCCAAATGTACATTATTAATTTCCAGTTCCATGCGATAGCCTTCGTGAGTATTTACTACACCTAAAGTTTGGCTAGTTTGCATCTATATAATATTTTTCTCTGAACTATCAGTAGGTAGTTATAACTTAATTGCAGTATAGATGTTGTCTTAATTTATCGCTCATAGAATGGATTTGCTATGCTAACGACTCATAAAACATACGGACCTATGTCTTCTTATTTCTATATGTGTATCTGCTCCACAATAAGCTAATTTTAGATGTTTGAACTCTGTAACGCTTCTTATGTCGGTAATAAACAGGAGCTTGTTAGTTGATTCCCAGTGTGGTGCAAGACAGAAAGAAGAATAAGAATTCACGGTCAAATTGCTGCCGTTATGCATACTTACTAATATCAAGCTACTATTCTGAAGAATAAGGAGAGAGTCAGAAAACCAGACTGCCTAATTATACTTGCATTAAATATGTAAGGATTTACTTTTGTGTATTTATAACCATTTAACATTCAGCATACTTCTATATAGCTTAACATGATATTATAATAATATAAATTAGATATAACTTTTGTTCATTATCACATGCACAAACCCAATAATATTATTTCACAGACAACAGACTAGCAATACGTAACACTAATAGGTTACTCAAATACTTGTACGCTCTCCATTCCATCCACTACTACCCCGAGACAATCTGCAATACAAATCGTTGGCAATTGGCAAATTACACCGACACTTGAGCTATACTCCATTACATGACTTGAGCACGTGCCGTATTATTGCAAACTAAAATTGCAAACCATCTAAATACATCTAGATATCTTTCTACAGCGTAAATTGGCACACTATGCATGTAATGTGAGTTATTTCTTATACACACCAGTATTTTTTATCAATTTGAATAGGAGAGTATACTGGTACATAAATTCTTGCTTTAATATTTGCTATTTGGCAAATTCAGGGTGTTTTACTATTTGAAATAAATATTTAATATTCTGACATGCTACTACAGATAATATGTAGACTATATGTAATGTACACTAATACACTACTTTCTTTGAGGTATAGCACTTATCAAGGTTACGAAAGATACGTACATACTGTACAATGAAACAGTGCAGTGACTTCTTTAATTTACATACGGGCAATTTACACAATGCACTATTTGCCTGTTATATTGTGACTTTCACGCTCTGCTGAAGAGATTTTTACGAATTTTTCATGCTGTCTAGAATTTTTTTCCGCAATGACAATCACATGAGCATGAATTTAAATAGTCAAATAAATTCAATGGACTTTTTCCGTTGTAAGTTGTAATTAGTAGTTTGGTAGCATGTGTCATGAATATTAACTTCCGATGCAAAATCGCTACAGAATTACAATATATTTAGAGTTTGCATATTGAGTATAGTAGATCTAGAAATTAAAAAAGGTTGTAATGTTTCATTCGTCGATCAAAAAAATTCAAAGTACTTCACAGTTACTTGAACAATATTCAGTTTCATATGTTCCTATTACCTTCAGCTTTGCATCAACAACCACAATTGTCTTCATGTGCACGTACTTCTGTAAATAGCACATGACATTTTGCCCTGTAAATAAAGGCAATAAAAACGTAACGATATTTGGCAGGTTTACATGGTTAGTTACTGAGTAACGCTGTAGAGTTCCACGCACGCTGTGGGTGTCATAATAGTATGTAAAAGATGAGCTGATGACAATACATCCATTTCCTGTGTATCTCATCTGAATACAAAACCAGGACTAACAAAAAAGATGTATATCAGTTGTTAACCAATCCCAAAACTAGAAAACCAACCCATAGGCCTACAACTCAAACAGATACAATTCATACTTACATTTAAATATACATACATTTTAACATAGGATCAGAAACAAGTGCCATTCTAAAACTAAACCTTGCAGAACGGTAGAGGTGCATTATGCATTGGAGAAAGCATTTGTACAAATATGCTTCAAAAACATATCCACTAATAAAATGACATGACGCCAAGTATACACAGTTTTTAACCCAATGAGTCTACTAAATTGTACACAATAATTATTGAAGAAATTAAAAGTCCGGAAACTACCCTACCCGCCTACTGTACAGAGGCGGGCCTAATGTGCTCCTCTGTCTTAGTGGAGAGATAGAAACCTTATTAGTTTAAACACGGAAGATATACTCCAGCAAGTAAATCATTATGTGAAGGATTCCATAAAACAGAAGAATAAAATGTTGTTAACAGTTTCGTCCACCTACGACAGACAATCTATTACATCGCATTGTAGTACAAATAGTATAGGAAAGAGCATGGTAACGGTAGATGTGCGGATGTAGTTAAGTAATTGCATTTCACTTTCTGTTTCACAATCCCAGAAAAGTGTTAAATAATGTTTTAACGAGCTAGGCTATCAGTACCAAGTATTGGGTACAAACTTATTAGATAGTGCCTCAGTTTTTATCTCGATATACACTCCACAGAACTCTACGTATACTCCCACACTGCTATAAGAAGGTAAAGACATACTGTCCGGAGTAGTAACAAGCAAACAACATGCCCGCATCTGAATTAAAATTACTTGGTAATTGAAATCCACCCACACGTTGCGATTTCCTGTGCCTTGGAATTTTATTATTCAATTAATATATTAACCAAGCAGACAGTATGGTAAAAGAGCTCATCCTTGGGGTTTTGGTTTAGCTTAGATTATAGCAATTTTAGTGCTGTTGTATTTATTACTACCCTTCAGTAAGTACGTATGTAGGTACGTAACTACATGACACAGAGACAACACAATCTACATCTACGCAGATCCAATCCAACCAAACCAAACATAAAGCAAACATACGAAGGGTGAAGGGGAATAGAATGAAGCATTGAGGTATTTTCTCTGTATTGTGTTGTATAAAACGGACTGACTTCACTTAACTAATTCAATACAGATTTATAAGTACTATCATTACATCCAAGCCTTATTCATTACACTCTCTGCTTGTGATGTGTGTGCAGTGCGGCTAAATTTTAGACACTAAATGAGAAAGTATAGCACATAGTTTATTTAATACGTGTGGCTGCATCAGTGATGGTAAGCGTTTTATTATGATTAAACGCCCTCCGGTCGATCTACTCACTGTACTTGTCCCTGCTTCAAAATATGGATATTTATACTCACTACGACAGAGGAGACCTGTTATTCCATTTTCTATTACCTCCGACTGAATTGATTGTTGTGTTGCTAGCAGACGACTGCCTGTCTGTCTATCTCACTCTTCTATGTCACTTTCCTTAAGAGAAGACAACTCTGAATATCTCCAGTTCATCCAACTGTAACCCATAATAGCAAATCTCCCTATGTGCGTCAAATGGAAACTAAAGAGAAACGGATGTACGTACGTAGCTACAAACTAATAGTGGTTTTACAAGGTGTGAGGACCTAGATGAATAAATGATGAAAACAGATTATTATTACTTTATGTGCATAGTTTATAAAGTAGTGACAATAAATACTACAGGGAAATGCTAAAACAATAAAGTCTGCAACTACGAGTGTTAAATATTTCGTTGCAATAAATAATTACGCTGGTTAGCAATTGATGCTATCACATTCTCAAAATCCCCTCCATCATTATCATCAGCCTTATTTGTATTCAAACTTTATTTTACAGCTATAATAACTAACCGTAACATGATTTTTTCCTAATATAGTTACATTTGAGCTGCATATAATATTCCTAAATTGCATTGCATAAGACTTATCTTGTACTAAGACCGAGACAATACTCGTGGAGGTGTAAGAATTTATGTTCCTGGAATGCTTTACCTTTTAAACCTTTGTTGCATTCAATACGTGGAGAAAGTATACTGCCTACTGCCTATAATTCTAACTCTGGCAGATTGTGCATTAAAATGATTACTACTTACAGAATGCCGGCGATGCCACTACTATTTTAGGTAACTAGCAATGTCTTTCAAACACCCACACATAATTCTTAAGTGCGAATCAGAATTAATTGTTTTAATTGCACTAATGTAACTGTGTGAAGCTAATGCACTCATTGCCATCTTTACAGGAGTTTACATTTATTATATTTGGTAATTCTTATCTAATGTAATCATCTAATACAATTTACGTCTAATTATTTATCAATTATATCATGTAGGCCATATAATAAGCCTACAACTGTTTTTTAGTTCTTGGATTGCGATGTGCATGTGTGTTATATGGATACATATCCACTCAATTAAATAATAACTAGTTTTACAGATAATAATAATATATATGTACGCATTCTCTTTTCAGATAATATTATAAGAAAGAAAATGACTTGTGCCAGCGAGAATATAATTTATACAGTTTAGCATCGGTAGGATAAATTCCTTGTACGGTACCTTCTTTTGTTTTATAGGACACATAACGGATATGAACCGGAAATGAGTAAACGGTTTAAAACGGTAAAAACTAATCAAACAATGTGGATTACTTACCAATATTGCATCTCTAATGTTTTTCTTGATATCTTCTATTTTTAGCCTCTTCTCCCTGTAGAAAATAGAGCATTGAGTTATATTACAGGCATTATAAAATGATTGAAAATGATCTGCATTGGATGTTGTTTCAATTACATGTTTTTATGCTTTCAGAACATATTAAAATGTATTTGATAATACACACAATAATGACACAATACATATGGGTTTCACAAAAACAAGTGTATATTCTATTTATTCTATGACCGGATGTTCACAAATCAATTAGATGCTGGCTTTCTACTGAACTCAACTGTTTCATACAGAAAGTGTGCTATCGATTTGTGTATCATATTCTTTTAAAGAATTGTAACATACAATCAACAATGACAAATACACGTACCTATGACTTATAATTGGCAATATTTGCCCGATATCCTCAGACTCATTTTTGACACTACATAAATAACTATCTATTAAATTGATAAAGGCAAGAGACTAATTTCAATAAGCTTTCACTTTCACCAACACCAAAATTTGAATTCTCCCAATTACTAGAACTACTTCAATAGCCATTTATACAATGACCACATTGAGTTTCAGTAAACTTGAGTTCAGAATAATATAAAATAACATCATTGTACTTTGTTGTGGTCTAAGCATACCGTCGCTATACATTGCTTCATATATAATTGTCTGCACTTTAAAACTTGATATTTAATAGATAAAAATCTATTGATTTTCAATGCCTACGCACTATGCACTAATACACGTTTACAATTGCAAGGAATGATTGCTACGCAGTTTAAATGAAGTTCTGTTTTTTGTCTGGCATATTTACACAAATCCCCGGGACCGATTGAGCTCTAAATGTGGAGGATCATTGTGAAGCGAAGGTGGAATGGAAGAATGCTATTGCTATCTAGTCAAAATATTTTAATTTCTGTCATCCTTTCTAAAATGCAAAAATTGGTTGAAATTGTATTAATGTGTAACATAAAACAGATTTGACTCGACTTACTCTTCACTAAAACCGTCCACGTGTAAAATTCGCATTTGTTTCACGATGGTGCTCTTTCCCGACTCGCCAGCACCTGTAAATCATCAAACAACATCAATATAAGATTGCACTGCTTCCATTAAGCATAAGACATCAACTTACATGTATACATATCTATATGGACATATTAATATATATTTAAAAACACAAACAATGAATAAACTTGATCTTGCAACGACACCAGATAAATCTCATCATGACATGTGGGTGATTTATTTACACTGTAAGCATTTTAAATACACAAAACAGACATTCAGTGTAACACCTAAATGATATAATGTAGCGAATGAGAAGAGTAAGCTGTTTGGCAGCATCGTACAATTATTATTGCACTATTTTGTAGCATGGAATTTTATATGAACTAATTTTCAATACCACGTATGTATATCAAGAAATTATTTGCCACAAAAAATAGCTATGACTAGAATTTTCCAGGAAAAAAGGTTTTTTACATACATTAAAGACTAGGAAAAATAACAGCAGCATATTTAATTGGCATAACTGCAGCTCTCATAAAACATAGTATTAGGAATTTATAAATGAAGGGAAACACTGGATCATTTAGCACTACAGCGAATGCAGTAATTATTATTATTTAGTTTATTAATCAATTTGTAAAGGTAGTAACGGTTTTTTATCCCTCGAATCTATAGCTGTCTTTCTACGTCCTTGTTGGGTAATGACTAATGAATGTATACAAATGTATATAAATTATACACCAATGAAAATCACGTATTTTGAAAGTAAGATTTATAAAATTGCGTAGTAAGTATATATACCCAGGTATATAGACGTACATCTTCATGTGTCATTTAGCAGCACAACAATGAAAGTATGAATCACTACTAGTGCTAGTAAAGTATATCCCCTTCAATTTTTAACAAGTAATTAATTGTTTACATTGTTTGCTGCATGTTTTCCAATCTCAAGCAATTAAAGATTTTAGGTTTCTTTGAACAAACAAAGTTGTCATTATCAAGTGTCAGTTGAATTATACGCAATAATATTTTACATATTTTGATCTTCCTTTGGTCTTGTACACTAGCATTCATAAAAGATAAAGAGCTTTGTCTACCACCATCACGAAATTGGTTTCTTATCAGAAGTGATAAATCTCCAAAAGCAATCAGTTTTCCTGCTCATTTAGCAACTCGTAAGTATAACCTACATTTGTAATGATCACAACATGAAGCGTAAAAGCAGCATAAGCGTAAAAATAAAATTGCAAGCCACAATCAGTGAAATACAAGCAAATCCTGACAATCCTGCGTGGCCTTAGTTGGTCAGTCTTGTCAGCATTTAATTGTCACATCATACAGAAAATGTATATATTGAATGTCAGCATAGCATGTAGAGTCTTGATCAATTTCAGCTATCATAAATTACTGCTACTGTGTCTTTGGTTGACAATCATCAATCTCTTATTTTTATTGCTTAGTCAGAATACGATTGATATAGGCCGCAATGAGCTTAGAAATGAGCTTTCAAAATTCCTAAGGTCATTAAAAGCGCTAGCGAACGGCCATAAAAACCACATAAGTACCTTCATTTCATCGTCATGTACCTGGATTTTATGACATTAAGTAACTGTCAGTGACAGAGTCAGCAGAAAATGCTACGCTAAGGTTAAGGAAGAGAAAGTAGAAATTGACATATCATTTCTTTATTCTTTTTCGATTGCTTCTGAAGACCAGAAATATTTAATCTGTGACATGTGGCTATCAATATCCTGTTAAAAGTAGAAGTCTTATTATATTCCACAATTATACCAAATAAAGGCTATGAAGTTATTGCCAGACGCTATTTTCTACTATTAAAACACAGACATATAGGTCGTAATCGGTTCGTGATGGACCTCGTGATTGTATATCGTATCATTAAAAACTCTGATTTTTTTTGTCATATTGGGCTTTAATATTCCTGGGAAATTTTCCCGACTGAAAGGCTTCTATGAGATTATGTATATTATTATAACTAAATAGTAGTTTTCTAATTGTCGGGTTTTAGATATAAACAAATATTTTCAACAACATGTACACAGTAAATCAGTAAACTAGGTAGTTGTGCTTACTTTAAAGCTAAGGTACTATACAAAACTATGGGATTTCCGCAACATAGGAAGAATATATACTGAAAAGATTCTTCTATGCCTAATTTTACTTTTGTTAGTCACAAAACGTATTGAAACAAAACGCTTCCTGCACATCTTTACATCTAAATGTCAGATGTAGAGGGTAACTTAAAGGATTTCTTGGTGCTTGTAAGATGTACAGAGCGAGTGTGTATTACTGAAATTGTATGTGCTGTGTAAAAGTTCCTGTATTCATTGATGTTATAACCAGGTTATTTCGCGTAAGAAAGCTTTTTATGGAAAAATATGAACATCTTATCAAAGGACAATCTATATTTATTATCTGTTGGTTTAAGCTTTTAACACTTATAAGTAAGGCCAATAAAATAAGAAGGTACTCATTTGACAACAACCTTCTATTTCTTCTTAGAATTGGAAGAGAACAAATAAATATATAGTTCACGGTATTCACGAACCCATTCCTATATTAATTTATAACAATGTGTCACAAATGACGTGGCCATGGCCTTTACATTTGCAAGTAAACACAAATTCACATGCATATAGTCTAATTAAATAGAATCTAAAGCTTAATATGTACTCATCAATGACACAAGTAATCAAATAAAACGTGAAGGACTAATAACAGTCGAGTAAGTCAAGTCAACTCTAAAAAGATACATGTAATAAGTTTTGCGAATCAAATACGTGGATGGTCTTAAATGAACGTATGATTTGCACCCTTGAAATACTTTTCACATAGTTATGACAGTTTTATTGTAGACAATATTGATGAGATCTAGGATAACAAAGTTCAGGAGATAAATATTTAACGCACACTAGTTCCTATTTTAAATTAGGTACATTAATAATAAACTATTGTAAACAGAGTAGCAATGTAGCGGTAATTTATTTACATATAAAAGGGGTGCGGGTTGAGAGGGTGGTACGATTTTGTCCATTTTTCTGATTTTGTCCTCACTACTGAAAACAGAATTCAAAAAAGTTGAATTTTAAGAAAAGTTGGTGGTGTAGGGGGTGGAGAGGGTGGTACGATTTCGTTCATTTTTCTGGATTTTCTTATTGAGAGGACACATGACTCAATGCCGAAATTAGAATTCAACAAAGTTGACTAGATAGATACATACACAGACAGAACTTCAAGGCATTCTTATAATTCCACGTACCGCTACATAACTGCCTGCCAGCAACTACAAAAGTTAACTGTGACACTAAGCGAAAACAAAAACCTTTCCATTAACAACTTTCTTTACATCATCGACATTAACTATAATACACATAATATTATGCGGGAGTGATTATTAATCAACAATATTGGAATCGAATGTTATGAGATACTGAAGATATTGAAGTTGTTAATAAAATAATTCCATGTGCAAAGTGGGTTTTGTTTATCACTTAATTACTACTACGGAACCCTTATTATACAATTGCAGATACATTTCCATTCTTGACTACTATTCACTACTTACCATGCACACACAGGTATTTAACAGCATTTACTTTGCAGTTGTACATGTCATTATGGTTTATTTTGAACAATTGAAGAATTTAGATTTTTTAACATTCCCAGAGACTCAGATAGGCTGTTAGCTAGCAAAATCATACATAAAACCATAGGCCAGTGAAAAATCTGCCTTCGAATTCTAAACTTCATGCAACATAATATTAGTGTACAAATATGTATAAGTTGCGCTGGTTGCTTAAGTGGATTCACAATACACATTTTTGATATTGTAAAGACACTTTTAAATTCCTGTAGATAATGAACTGTGATTGTAATATTAATATCTTCAATGAGAAAAGGCATTTGATAAATTATACTATTAACTATTAGGTACACTTTTCTTAGAGGATAGTTTTTATTATTTGGATAAGCAATATCATGTCTCATCGAGTCTGTTTTCTATAAGCGTAATTCTACACGTGTGTTGCGTAATTATATAACTTAAGTGGTGTATGCTAGCGTGTCAAAACAAAACCCGTTACGGTAAATTCTCTAGAGACAGTGAATGGAGTGGATAACATGCACCAGAGTCTGGTGCATGTGGTGGTGACCAGACCACCACTTTATGGATAACTGTGTTATATTAATCTTAGCATTGCCGATACTGAATGTTTTGTCTATAAGCAAACATCTACAGAACCTCAGAATCTGAAACAGCATGGCATGCGTACTGGTTGTAGCTGGATTGGAAGTAGGCTCCATATTAAATATTTAAAGAGCTAATAATATATAAATGAAAACTCTCGACATTTCTTTGTTGCAATGTTAACCCTGAACTTCAAGTCAATTAAAGAACAAAACTATGAAAGAACAAGAAATACAAACTCATTCACTCATTCAAGTTAAAAGTAATCTGTGCAATCAAAACATGATATGAAATGACATTGAAAAAATTAATATCTATTATAACACAAGCAAATAAATTTCGAGGATGTCTCCTTTAGAATTTGATTTCAATTTAGTGCGTGATTTATGCAATAACTCATGTCATTCTTCTGCGACACAACCAAAGAAGACCAGGTAATTAAGTACAATGTTATGTTAATGTATAAAATTAATCTTCAATGCAAGTTTGTACAACTGCAACCACTGCAAGTGAGTACATCTTTCCTTAATTACATCTAAGCATGTAAAAAATGTTAATACAGTTGTGTTAAAGCATCTTTAAAGTGGTAATAAATATTATTGAGGGAGAAATAAGAAATAATTTCATCAACTCACACTACTGAAACGAGAATAATGTCAGTACAATATTCAAGATGGGAAATGTTTTATGTTGACGACATTATTACAGCTCAATGCTCAATGCATTAAAATGTTTTTCAGACATTGCAATACTATGGATTATAATTGTTCCACTTTTCAAAAATAAGACGCACAATGTGCAATGTCAAATTGTCAAAAGTCACCAAGAATTACCAAGGGCAGGAAAAAATCAGTTTGTTTTCATATTTCGTGACTCATACAACTGAATAACCACATGCATGCACAAAGAATATTCATGATGATATGTCTTAATAAATCCAGGAAATCAGTGACATTATCGTATGAAAATACAACCCTAAATTATAGGCACAAATAATAATTCTTTCTAATTTCTAATGCATAATCTCTGAATGGAAAAAACATATAAAGCCTTATACTATTCCTTATTTCTGTCAAAGTAAAAAAAGTTACAATGATTAGGAATTGTGAACAATCAGTCATGCATTATGGTATATGTAAACTTTAGTAACGTTTAGTTCACTAGATATCAAGATATCTTTTACATTTGATTTTGGAATAATGAGGAGGTTTAATGGGTAACATAATACGCATACGTATCCATTATAATAATATTGCTTAATATAGTAGTTGTGTACAGATAATACTAGATAATAGGGTACAAAAAGTGTGCATATTAAAGTTAATGATCCCATTTAAAGAAAAAATATATAACACTGTTTGTTTAACCCTTGATTTGGGTGTAATGCATACACAAATAATAATAAAAGTTTCTTTTCAAACTGATCCCTATAGCTTCATCATTAAGAAACTAGCAATAGACAAATCCATTGACATTTTATTGCAAACATATAATCTGTAATCGGTGCGGAAAAGTAAAGTACAAAAAAATCCAAAGTAAAGGAATCTATAACCTAATGATTGGTGTTTGTATTGATTTTTCCGTGTCCCAACATGCGTTAGTATATGCTTTATTTGTAGTTTTACAAAATTTTAAAATTCTGTATTCATTTTAGCATTTACTTGTACTTTTACAACAGTTAATATACATTAAAGACTAAATAAACCATTACAAAAACGGCTGTAACAAAGTAGCGGAGGTAATTTATGACATACAGACAAACAGACAGAGTGGGC